>MU574226.1:3671742-3689184 GCA_024362625.1 Silurus asotus | reverse complement strand
GAGAGAAGAATACCACTAAAAAGAAACCTTTCTAAAGACAAGATTTCAAAAGAAAATTGCATGTGAAGAGCCACATCTCAGCTACCTGCACTTGTTGAGCCAATAATGAGCATAAAAACCATTTGCACTCTGGGGATCAGTTGTTAACTGGCCAAAATGTTACTGAAATTAAAGCAAAGAAGGAAGCAATTACAGTATGTATGTCTCATTTAGAGAAAATTGCTCAGAAAGTTGCCAGCTCAAAAGTGTCCTCTTAAGATGACAGGCTTTCAGGAACACTTAAACATTTTAATCTACATTTAAAATAAGCAGGTTTTGCAAAAGAAATGCTGTGTGTGTGTGTGTCTGTCTGTCTGTCTGTCTGTCTGTCTGTCTGTCTGTCTGTCTGTCTATCTATCTATCTATCTATCTATCTATCTATCTGAACTCATTAAAAGATGCTTTAGATTGCATCAGCAATATTGTTGCAATCTATTCAGTGCATAGGTTTTCTAACTAACATCGTCTGTTTGTCTGTCTGTCTTTCATTATTCTATTTTCAGATTCTTATAATGGCAAATTTTTGTTTTTATTTGTATTTTTTTAGTCTATGTCTGTCTGTCTGTTTTACTGCTTGTTTTTTAAGTCTTAAAGTTATTTCATTAATTATTAAATTATATGTCATTTCCAGTTAATCAATAATTACATGCACACTCGTGGTGATTTATGACTATGATCAATGTAGTATGTGTTATCTTTTTATTTTGCCTTAGAGAGTATGTACTTTTTTGCACTTAAATACAGTAGTTGGAAGACTTGCCCTCATATTTGTATATTCTGCCATTAAAATAGACCCGAGTGCAGTCCCTTTCTGTAGACATGAGAGAACTGTAAATGAGACCCATTTCCTTAGACATCACGTTTCTAGGTCACCAGTCAAGCAGCTTGGACTCTATTATTTCTGTCTGTCCTTGCATCCCTTGCTCTCCTGACTCACTTTCTTTACGCAGTCAGGGAAAACGTGTCGGTGTTATTTTCTAACGCTTGGAGCAACTTTGCACATTTCATTCCCTATAATGCCTTTAATGACGTGCTAATTGGTTAAATAGAGACTAGATTTCCCTTTTCCAGGTTTTTAGCTTAAGGCTTTTGCACACACAGAGTTTTGGCAATGTGCTTGAACTCAGCGAAATGCTGGAGGTGATTGGGCTTCACCCAAAATGACAAAAACAACACAGAGGAGGGAGAAGGTTGGCAATTTGAAAGATTGGAAATGCCTGGAAAAAAATCAGCCGTAATAGTTTGCGATTTTGCAAGGCATCTTCAACGGGTTCCAATCATCGACATCGTGACCGCATATGGGAACCGTCCAAAGATTCTGACTGAATTGATCGATTTCTCACCACCAAGATGTGGAATCCTTTATCCTGATCAGCATCACAACAAATCCAAAACAGCAGACAAACTTTTCTTTCTGTTTTATACAATCAAGCTACATTCATCGTCTATTTTTGATTATTGGATGTAATTTGATAAACTGTTCTGTGAATTCTTTTATTTTGGTCATAATGTCAGTAGCAGTTGTAATGAATTGAGATAAGAGCACATATGTTATAGCAGATATAAAGAGCTGCTCTGCCACTAAAATGTATTCTTTCTCTCTTAAAAACAATGAACTCATGTTCCTTGGTTTAGAAAAGCTGATCTTTAAAAGTAGCATGTAATAATCTGATATTTATATTAATTCGGCAAGCAGTAAAGACAAATACAAAGTAGGAGACCATAAAGGCTATAGGAAGGATGAAAGCTACAACCAAGGAAAGGCGAATGTAAGACAAAAAGTGAAATGAAAGAAAGGATTATAAATACAATTGCTAATTGTGGACAATTATGTGACATAGTGAGTGCTGGCATCAAGTGATGTCCAGTGGATGATGAGTATTGTAGTTAAAGCCCATAATCCTGACAAAAGGCTTAACCACTGAACTTCATTAGGAGTTTACACTTATGATATTTTTGGCATCTTTAAGCAGGGAAACTTTATTTCATTCATACATCTGAGCAGCCTGTGGGGTTTTCCCCTGCTTAGTGGCCCAGAAGTGCCAACTTGGTGACTGGGATTTGAACTTGCCTTAACAACTGTGGAAGAGCTGACGGTTCGGGGAAGGAGAAATCACACAGGACAGGACCAGTTCAAAAATAAATATCATTTATTTCAGTGTTCAGTGCTATTTCAGGAGTTCATAGACACACACACTCTTGCACACCCTCTCGCTCCTCTTTATATGTTCCCCCTGATTACTGGAAGAGAGAGAAAATTCGTTAGTTAAGATTTCCCTCAGGTGTGTCATTCCTACGCCTTTCTTCTCCCGGCCTCGCCATCCATTCACAAACCGGCGTTTGGTCAACCACTAAGCAAACACTTATCCATACTGTAAAAAATGATTCGACACTGGAGACTCCTTCCGAAAAAGGACAATCAAATAATTAACATAAAAAAAAGAATTTATCTGATGGCTGCTGGGAGTTTATCTCAAGTCTGGGAATGTTGTTACTATAGAAACCATAACACATTACAACAAGCGCATTCATATAAGCTTTGTGTTATAGACAAATATACTGTTACTGACAGTAAATCAACACCAGCAAGCTGCCTGATGGAGAATTTATCAGCACTGATGTATGGTCTAACCCAATCATATACATCACACAGCCTCAACTACAATGCATTACAGTGCAATGCTGTGGTCCACAACTGTCACGCACCACCTAACTGACCCACATTGCTTATATTATATGATGTTATAAACCAGTCCGAAGCACTCGTTGACAAGGGCATTTTTTTTTTTTTTATGTTCACAGATGCTTGTCTGGATTTACAGACTGTAACTTGTCACTTCAGCACATTCCTTCATTGTACCCTTTTCTCCTGATTGTCTCAGGATATTCATATTTCATCCATCAGCTTCTTCTTTTAGCTGTCTCTGTTTACACTGGCTGGCTCTCAGGATGCACACGCCACAGGAAGTACGAACACAGACAGAAGTGTAACCAGATGCCTATGCAGACTGTATTCCAGTGTACTCCAGCTATATGAATATGACCTACGTTAATCAATGGGTCATTGGGTTATATGAAGCTTTTGCAAACCAATATTTTTTACAAAATTTGATCCTGTTTTCAATTAGCAGTTACAGATTGAATTTGAAAGTCACATTTGTGTGTAAGGCAAATAGGAAAACATAGGAGGCAACACTTGAAGGCTACAGATTCAATTGCTGCTGCAAGCCTGCTAGATGTTTGCCAGCAGGTGCCTAAAGGACCTTCAGACTGTGTTGACAAACTCCAAGAAGTCTTTCATGGGTTTTACACTAAGGAGAGCCTTCCGTTTAGCCACTTTGCCATAAAACCTAGATCAGTAGGGGGCTACAGTGATGGTTGTTCTTCTGGAACTTTGTCCCATCTCCACACAGTAACTCCAGAGTTCAGTCAGATTGACCACCAGGTTTTTGGTTATCTCTCTTACTAAAGCTCTTCTTGACCAGAGTTCTGTTGGTGCAACACTTCTTTTATTTGAGAATTATGGAGGCCATAATGTCTTCGGTCAACTTTTTTGTAACCTTCCCCAGCCTTTAAAAATGCACCACCCCACAAGTTGAATCAGAGGATTCAAAGTTCAAGCAAATATGGATGATTCGACCACACAGACATACAAATTCTCACTTATGCTTTCCAGTCAGCAATTTGCAGTCAACTTCAGTTTAAATAAATCTCATGCGTTTTCAGAATAATGATTTGTTTGTGCTGTGGCTGTTCTCTTTGACCTCCTTGTTCCTTGACTTGTATATATCATATCACTATTTGTTGCATCTTATCCACCTTTACCTCTAGGGATAAATTGTCCTCTCAGCATTGCTGCTTTTTAATGAATTGGTTTGAATCTTTAGATTTTTTCTGCTGTATCATGTCAGGCTACTCTGTATTAGGCGTGTGCTTCGTGGGTAAAGTAAGAAGGGTGGAGAAAAAACGTCGCTTATTATCAGTGGTGGTGTCAGAGAACCACCAGCCATGCCTCCCTCCTTCACTCAACACTCTCGCTCAGCCTCTCCCTTCTACTAATCACCTACACCTGTTCTCCATTTTCCTGTCACTTTTATAAGGTCCCTATTCCCCTTTACTCACCGTCTGACCTACAGGTTACTACCATAGATCATTCTAGACTACCTAATGCTCTGTTGCCTGAGCTTTCATGCTCCTGGCTATGCTTCGTAGAAAGCACTCAGTTAAGTGTGCCATTTGTTCCAGTCACATCTCAAACTCTCTTGTGTTTGTATGTTTAGACAAATAAAAGACATTTTGTTTTACTCACGGTTTCTGATGCCTGGTCTATCCGTGACCAGCGGGCTGTAAATTTGACATCTAGGCCATCAGTGATACTCCACCTCTTAAGAATATTATAACTTCAGTGTTATATCAATATTATAAATAAATGCAGTATAACAGAGCGCTGCATCACAGACAGGTATATCATGCAGCAAGTATTCCGATATTTTCACAAAACTCGTAGAGGGTTTTTCTCTCTTATTTGCCGACTTCTGTGAAGTTGAATATTTTTAAAGATTAAAAAAACCCAAAGGCTTATATAAGTACATTTAAATATATACACGTATATATTTAGAATTTGTATTGTGAAGCTCTCTAACACGCCGCTGAAATTTCTTCTTAACCTTCGTATTTTGTGCTGTTTTTCCACATCAATTCTCTGTGGCTCTCAGACCTTGGAATGCTTTCCACATATGGTCTTTTTTTACTTCTAATATAGCTCTTTTTTCTTTTTTTAAAGTACATTCATGCTTTTTCTATTTCAATTTTATATTTTTTATCCTTCAATCCAACTCCAATCTGAAAGCAGCAGCGAACTGTTCATCGTTACTCACCTTGTTTTCATTGCAGCATGACCTCGACTTGAGCTGCAAACACTGGGAGAGTGTACTTGCGTGGTGCTTCTGTGGTGCACACAGTACAAAAGAACACGAAAAAGAAAATATACACATGCAATCCAATTACAAAGAAGAAGCTGCGATTCAGATCCACAGCAGAAGACATTATGTACATGCAAACATAATTATAGTCTTTTTGGCAGGTTGTGGGATCTAGAAATGAATGTGAAAGGATTCTCTGTGGGGTTTAGAGCTCATTAATGAGTTCTGTTATAGGAGATTATTGTTCTCTCACTGCTGTGCCCTGCTAGATAGCAGATAGCAGAGCATATATGGATGGTATAGTGCTTTACCTCCAAAGAAATACTGGTTCCAATAATGTAAAGTTAATCAGGTTCTATAGGTGATTTCACAAGAGTTATACAAAGCATGGTTCTGCAATGTTCCTGCAACATTGTACATGTAGAAATGATACCAGCATGACTTTATTACCATAATACCTTACATATTACAGTAATCTCCACTGGCAACCAAGACTTATGTCAGAATTTTATTCAAGTCTTGGCAACCAAGACTTATGTTAGAAAAAAATTCTGACATGACACGTTTGTCTGTTTCACTTTCACAATTTATTCCATCGCCCACAATGCTGTTCCACTACGTGCTGGTAATGGGATATGTAAAACCTAGATATTCCATTTTCTCTTCCATTAACTCTTTGAAGAAAATGTTGCAGAATAACTGTAGGTTTTTTTGTCTGTTCAGCTTTTTCACCTCATCGGCTGTACTCTTTGCTCAAACGGGGGTTGGGTTTTCTGATGACCATGAATCTTAGTAGACAATAAACAAAATAAAAAAAGGACTGACTGTCACAAGGAGTGTCACAAGGATTGAAGGGGCAAAAACAATTCCAGAGTCTCTTTAAAGAAGTAAGAAAAAAAAGGACTAGGAGAATGTCAGGCTAGGCAAAGAATCTCAAACATGAAAAAAGCTACGCACAGCCTGCAAACACTGTTATACGCATAAGCTTAATGCAAAAACAGCAAAAGACGTGCTTACACGTTCACTCAGGTTTGTTGACGGTGGTGTGGTGGGTCGTCTCTTATCCCAGAGACCCCCTTATGTCTGTGTTACCTTCTGTTCTCTCTTTTAGTTATGCTGCCATGGCGAGTCTTGCCAGAGTCCCAAACTACACAGTGTCCTTAACTTTCATACAACAATAAGGACACATATTAATCCATATCCATCTCCTGTCACCTCTCTCTCTCTCTGTCAAGTAAAACATGTTTATGAGGTTCCAGTGACCACTGTTCCTGCCCCCCTTCTGTCCTCGGATCTTTCCACTTAGTCCTGGCTTGCCTCTGGATAGTGTTCTCTTCGTTTGGAGGCCACTCTGTGCAGCTGGGGATGGTTTCTCATCAGCCCCTTGGGTGGTTCGATGAAATTTCAGAGTAAGAACGTGAGTTTTGAGGATGGATTTGGACTGTACTTAATGTCAACAGTCCGCTACACTGACTCAGGACTACAGTTTGCTTCTGATCACCATCACTGTACCTTGCAACATCACTTATCTGTAATAAATGGACATTCGGTGCAATCCAGATGAGGATTGGTTCCCTCTTAGGTCTGGTTCCTATCAAGTTTTCTTCCTTTCTGCCATCTCAGGAATGTTTTCCTGGCTCGCTCATCATGGACAAACTTACACTTAGAACATCTTATTCAATTTTATCACCACATTATCTGTGTAAAGCTGCTTTGAGACCATTGTTAAAAATGCTATACAAATAAAAATGAATCGAATTTACCTGGAAGAAAAAGGAAAAATTCGATACTTAGTGTAAGTTGAGAAATTAAACCATTAAAAAAAAACAGGTGTGTAGAAACAAGAAAGGAAACAGTGTGCCCTCTGGTGGCCTGGAGGACAGTGGTACATCATGTGGCTGTAATTTGCATCTTACTGTACCTATAAGCATAAAACAATCTGCAGTTAATCCACAAAGTTGATAGTAAAATAACTAATTCCTAATCCAAAGTTTAATAAGTTAGTCTTTTTTTTTATTGATTTAAATTGTTTTATTTGAGCAGCCTTTACCATATTTCATGTGTTTTGTACAGCTGAAAGGATCAATAACAAAATGACATGAAACCTCACACACTTCAACATATTCTTATACATATTATGTCATAGACATAATGTTAATACTAAGGCATTGGATCACACTTTCTATGCTATAGAACTGTGTCTGTTGATTTTTGTATAGAAATTAGCAACTTGTTTATTTTTTTTTTTGCATGCAAGCTCAAAATAACAAAGACTTAGTGAAAAACATATAGGGTGAGTGACTAAATAATTAACGATTAAGTTCATGTAGTACACATATAAAAATATTTTATTTTTTTTATTGTCTTTTTAATCAAATACAGTTTCTACAGTACACAGTGATCCAAAACTAAGTTCTTCCAGGATCCAGGTGCTGCCAAGAACAACACAGGACTATATGAGACATTAGCAGACCTACACACAGGACTACTACAGCAAAAACAGTACAATAAGAAGCACCATTTTGGATCCAGAAACGTCGCTCCGTGTGCTCTGTCAGATGAAATACTGTCCCTAGATTAAAAAACTTTCTTTCGGCTTCTCCCATCAGGGGTCGCCACAGTGGATCATCCGCATGTTTGATTTGGCACATGTTTTTACGCAGGATGCCCTTCCTAACACAACCCTCCCCATTTATCCGGGCTTGGGACCGGCACTAAGAGTGGCTGGTGCTGGTTCCCTGACCGGGGATCAAACCCGGCCTGCATCCTAACCACTAGACCACCAGGGGACCAAATACTGTCCCTAGATAAATTTTCAAATAATTAATTCACTATTACCAGCATCAATTAACACTCCGTGTAGATCTAAATCGAAATAACCAAGTTAAGTTGCTGCTGTAGCTCAAAACACTTGTGTCCTTTAGCTACATTGTCTTCTACAGTTAATTGTTTGCTATTCTAACTTCATTTATTCCAAGTTTCCCATTCATATGACATAAATCAAAATGATGTGTATGGGTATTCACACATGCCTTTTCTTTTCTTCACTTACTGAACGTGTTTCCTGTTAGCAGAGATGAAAACACCATTTCTCTCGAAATTTCTCTCTGTCTCACTCCTCATGACTTCCTGTTGCCATTTGCCAGATGGCATGTTTCCCTCGCCAAATAATTAACACTCCCCTCTGTGCTGATCCAGGCACATCCTCACTCACTCAGACCATAATCTGATTCCCTCCCACCCAAACCACATTATTATAGTAACCCACGCTGACTCGTCCACACATCTGTAGCTACACAGTTCCATTTACATTCCTCCCATTTAATTACTATTGCTAAGACCTGCTGCCGATGTGTTACTAAACACTGCAGTAGATGTGTGCAATTATAGTAGATATCTGTCATCATTGACATCATTTCTGGGGCGCGCCGAACATCTGCGTCGATATACTACTGTGGTGTAATGCAATGGCGCTATCTGTATCTACAGTATTGTACAATAACGTCTTTAGCTTTAGCTAAAGTTGGTGCCAGCAAAAAGACTTGAACACAGAAAAACTAAAATACCGACACTGTTAATACGGTGTGTCAATTGTGACTCAAACAGTTTTTAAACCTGAGATACATCACTCCAGTTGAAAATTCATATATATGTTGAAGGCTTTTTTTATTATTATTGAACTTTGGTTATTATATTGGTTTGTATACATCCATGGCATATTTTTTTTTCTTATAAATTCAGCTTGTTTCAACTTCCAAACTCTAAAGATAAGTAAATGCATTGTGCAATGCCACACCTCATTGTTAACAAATGCATCCTTTTTTTGTTGAACACCTCCAGGCTCAATTATCATAAAAAAAACATTGAGTCAGGGTTTCATCTGAACACTGTAAAGTTGTGCTTTACTGACTTCATCAATCCCTTTATTTCCATTGGTTTCTCAGTTGATGTCCTTGTTTTTTAATTCCGTTTCACAATTTTTGTACTGATACCTGACTTCTTTCTGATTTACTACTGTGAAGTTACATTGTGTTTTTGGATCTGTTGCCTGGTTTTCAACTCTTTACCTGCACTTGCATCCGCTTTCACTCATCATATGTGACAATGTGTATGTATATAAAATCTATAATCCGTTTATTTACAACAGAATATTTATACTTTGTAATAATAAACTGAATTTCTTTTTTTCCACAGAGTTAACCGTGACGTGCTGATGATGTAAATCAAAGACAACACAATGCAGAGATCTTTCATGTTTTTACTGCTTCTTTCTGGCAGCTTTGTCAGACATTGAGCGATGGATCAAGGTTCCTTAATATGAAATGTGTAAAGAACTGACACAGTCACTAAAAAATACACATGCTGCCTTCCAAAAACAAGCTGTCATGTCAGAATATCAGATATCTAACTGTCACAAAGCTCAAACAGAGCACGGGTTTCTCAGCACAATGAGATATTTAAGTAGATAGGGAATATGTTCACAGAAATTGCTTTGCTAAATAAAATAAGCAATAATATGCTTTTTAAATGCTGTTTTAAAAGTGTTTATAGCTGCTATAACATGAATCTCTCCAATGGAGAAAAAAATACAATATTGGAATAGAAGTACTGTTCTGTAGTAAATAAAAAACACGTGTTTTAGTGCATTAAATTAACATTTGATTGATTATTTTCACATTCCTTTTGTCAGAATTATGGACATAAACCACCTAAAATAAATTCCATATTGTGATGGTGTTTCAAATGACATAAATCATCAGGACACCAAAGGAAGTTTGTTATGTTTCCACACGGACAGATTTAATTGCCGGATGTGTGCATCATGGTGGATTTTGGTGCTTGATTTGAGACATGCATCAGTAAAACACATGTTTAGATGTGTAAAATATTTTTCTGTAGAGTTTTATTTTTGTTTTTATCTGAGTAAAGAAAATATGCCACGAACAAATCTGTGTTGCGTTAAAAGGTTTGAATTTCGACTCTTTTATATTGATTTATTTCTATTTAAATAAAAATGGTCAAAAATGTTTGCCTTAATACCTCGCACAGCAATATTAAGATTTAAGCAAAAATTGATTTACAAACAAACATTTACACATGCTTTGTAAAAATTAAATAAATAATAAAAAAATTTATAAAAATAAGTAAATCAGCAAAAAAAAAAAAGTAAATCCCTCACACTGGTGGTTTACACATTTTCTCAATTGCTTCAGTATGTTTATTTGACTTATTTTGACCCTTCGTATTGCTCTGTTCTTGGTGTGCTGAACATCTTTCTAAAATTTTTTTATAGATCAATGACAAAAAATATAGATAAAGGTAGGCATAAATCAATATGCCTTCCCTAAAATGCTTGCTTATTAATTGATGAATTCATCAACTAAATTATTTATTCATTTCCTTCTTTTTATTTTACCACTTGATGACTTGTTGACGTTGTGTTCAAACAAATTCTCTGCCTTTTTACATGTAATAATTACAAAAGACCTCAGGATATCTAATAACCCACAAATACAATAATTTGATATTCCATGTTTTCTGATTATCACAAAGCGACCTACTTCTTCTGCTGGTGAAAATGCATTGCCTTCTAAAACCTCTGGGCCACTTATTATGCACATGCGGTAGTATAGAGCAATGCAATTATTCCTGCAGCCCAATTAAAGGGTAACGAATGTGCCTTTGTCTCGTAAAAACCTTGGCGGTAATTTTCTTCTCAAAGATTTTAACCAATAAATGGCTCGTGCGAAGGCTGAACAATGCATATATTAAATATAACGTGGATATATAATATAATAATATTATATAATATAAAAATATAATATAATGTGGATTGTGACTTGACTTGGAATATTCATGAGTAATTTAAATCATAAAAGCATGTGAAATTAACACACTTCTAAACTAGATCAATTAATTTATTAAAAATACTCTGGCTATTCCCACTTGCTTAGATATACTACAGTATATAGTTTAATATACAGTATATCACAAAAGTAAGTACACCCCTCAAATTTCAGTAACCATTTTAGTAGATCTTCTCAAGTACTTCTTAATACTATACAATTAAAACTAAGGTATATTTTGGAGTAGCCAATGTAGTAGCTTGTATAGTAGTATAGATTTACTTCCCTCTGAAAATTATTTGACATACAGCCATTATTGTCAAAATAGCTGCCAACAAAACTGAGTTAACCCTAAATGATAACAGCTGTATGCCATTTAACTGTTTGAAGCCACATGTCCTCTTCATCATGTTCATGTTTTTGTCTGCTTGACAGACCATACAAATGTGTGTATCTTGTATTGAAGCAGTTAAAATGTGGTGCTTTGAGTACAATTCCTCCCATACTGACCACTGGATGTTCAACATGGTACCTCATGGCTAAGATTTAAGAATTAGTATTGTTGCTCTCCACGAAGATGCCAAGGTATAAGAAGATCAGTAATACCCTGAGTTTCAGCACAGTGGCTGGGGTCATACAGAGGTTTTCCAAGACATGTTCCTTGTGATTGTCCTTGAGTGGCCCAACCAGAGCCCAGACTTGAACCCTATTGAACATCTCTGAAAAGATCTGTAAATTGCTTTGCACTGATGCTCCCCATCCAACCAATGGAGCTTAAGAGATTCTGCAAAGAGGAATGGGAGAAACTGCTCAAAAATAGGTGTGCTGAGCATGTAGCATCAAACTCAAAAACACTTGCGGGTGTAAATGGTGTCAAACATATGATTTCATTTTTAACTTTTAATACATTTGCAAAGATTTCAAACATACTTCTTTCATGTTGTCATTAGGGGGTGTTGTTTGTAAAATCTTAAGGAATATAATGAATTCATTCATTTTGGAATAAAGTGTAACATAATAAAATGTGAAAAAAGTGACGCGCTGTGAATACTTTCCAGATTGCACTTTAAAATCGCATACATGTGATGAAAGAATTCTTCACATCTGAATCATGCCATTGAGAAAACTCATACACTATACCTACAAAATGAACATCATGAAGCATGATAAGTCCGAGGTTAATTAATACTGTGACTCATGTTAATAACTAACAGAATGATTTAATAAGACGTGACTATCAAATAACCGTTATTATTTTGTATTTATGGATGACTCTGCTGGATGTTGCAGTAAACACTTTATTTGCTTATGTGCCAAGTATTAGTCATGCATGCATTAATTCAATCATCAGTGCACACTCTTTATGTACACTGTTGTGAAGCGTTAATAGATTCTCTTAATAGGATTTCATTTCTGCTATTCTTTCATTAGCAATTATTATACAATTGCCCATTCCAGTTGTGCCAGATAAAGTGCTGCTCTCAAGCATACGTAAGATGTTGATTAGTTCTTCAACAATATATAGCGGTTCCAGCTGCAGGACAAGTCAAACATGTATATCAATAGACTTGTTATAATAAATTACCATTTCTTTATATTTATATAGAGATTATTATTATATTACGTAGGGCTGATGCTGTGTGTAATTGTTTATATGGTGACATTTTCTTTGAAAAAATGGTGCATAGTAATTAGAATACATTTTATATGATATTTTTAGAAAAAGCCTTTAGTAGCAAAAGGTTTACATAATAAAATTTTTATACCATGTTATGTATTGTGTTATATGTTATGTTAAGAATGTGTTGATTTGCTATGACCTTCCCAAACATAGTGCTGATCCAACCTGCAGTTCGTCATGCATGCATTAATTCAATCATCAGTGCACACTCTTTATGTACACTGTTGTGAAGCGTTAATAGATTCTCTTAATAGGATTTCATTTCTGCTATTCTTTCATTAGCAATTATTATACAATTGCCCATTCCAGTTGTGCCAGATAAAGAGCTGCTCTCAAGCATACGTAAGATGTTGATTAGTTCAACATTAAATCTAACTCTAAATGGATAAATGCACAAAATGCCATTCCTTCATAATTCTAACACTGTTACCAGTAGCAAATCACAGCGTGTCAGTATTATGCCAAAAAGACATAGATTGACTACACTTCCCATAAGCCACTGTGCCATAACAGATCATGTCATATAACTTTATACAGCTGATACTCATTCATAAAAATTAATACTTGTATTTCCCATGTTACTGTTTAGTTTATTTCTTTTCATATTTTGGTCTATATTTGCATTCTTCCTTTCATATCTTTACATAACACAGTGGTTTAAACGGAATAAAATATTTCATGGTATGCAACAATTTCCATGTTTGGATTCATCACACCATACATTTCCTCTAACTGAATGTACCTAAAAGTGTTTTATTTCAGACTTTCTATGTGTATTATTACATCAACATAGCTTCCATAGTTCCTAGTTTGTAACTGCTGATGAACATAATTATCCACAAGGATAATTAATTCGCATAAAAATCTAGACCTTCTAGCCCTGTTTCTCATTCAGATGACAAGCATGAATCAGTAAACAGCTTTTAAAAGGTAGTGAGGAGTTCCTTCAGATTGGCTGGCAAACAGCCACCATGTTTCCTCTACTGTGGCAAATCATTAATATTCAAATATGCTGAGTAAGCAATTGCTGTGGGGGTATGCATTACTTTAAAACATTTAATGATTTAATTTGGCTTTGTGGATGAAACTTAAGCACAATTTGACAGACAAAAATCCTGAAAAAAAATGTTTATGCATGCTGTAGATTTGAGAAAGGTTCAAAACTCATTTTATCAGCATAATGTGTTCTGTTTTTGTCATTTAGCAGGAGGAAAATATTCTGTCGTTTTATTTTAACAGTAAAAAATGAGATAACGCCTGGAACGGTGCACTGACAATATGGCACAGAGAATTATTAATTTTTTTTTTATATATCTCTCCATTCGGGTTGATAAGTGCAGGGTATTCAAGAAATATTTCAGGACGCATCCTGTTGTTTTTAACGCCATTTAATAAAGTGCTTCCTTTCTTTTTAGGGTTTGAAAACTGTAGAGTCACACTGAAGGTATCAAGGGCTATTTGACCAAGAAGTAGAGTGATGGGGTGCTCCGTTAGATGACCTGGCCTCCACAGTCACCGGACCTGAACCCAATCGAGATGGTTTAGGGGTGAGCTGGACAGCAGAGTAAAGGCAAAAGGGCCAACAAGTGCCAAGCATCTCTCGGGGAACTCCTTCAAGACTGTTGTAAGACCATTTCAGGTGACTACCTCTTGAAGCTCATCAAGAGAATGCCAAGAGTGTGCAAAGCAGTAATCAAAGCAAAAGGTAGCTACTTTGAAGAACCTAGAATATGACATTTTTCAGTTGTTTCACACTTTTTTGTTATGTATATAATTCCATATATAATTCCACATGTGTTCATTCATAGTTTTGATGCCTTCAGTGTGAATCTACAATTTTCATAGTCATGAAAATAAAGAAAACTCTTTGAATGAGAAGGTGTGTCCAAACTTTTGGTTATTATTATGGGTCTAATAATCAATATTATAGAGAAACGCAGTATAACAGCACACTGCATCACAGACAGTTCTTCAACAAATATATTTGACCTTATGCAGTTTGTTACAGAGGCAGTTTGCTAGCTCTGACTAGTGCTCCTGCTAGATGGCTTTGGTGCAGCCCAATCAAAATCTGATCGGGTAAACAACTTCAACATCTCATGTATTTTAATCTACAGCCACCCGCACTGTTGATTCTAAAGGCTTTAAGGCAGATTTTTTCGACCCTGGCAACACATGCGGTTTATATTTGATTGGAATAGAAACATTACCATGCACATACACTACTGAAAGAAGTGCAACCAAGAGAAAAGTTATGAAAGTAAGAAAATAGACTATTGGGAATAATTGAAAACATATTCATGTGTGGTTGACTTGTACTCTTGGTACATTTTAACAACTTTGCTCACGGTTTATTTACTCCAGTAATCCTGAGTTGTAATGTGGTGGCCTTCATCCAGGATGTCGTTTTGAATTGGATGCAGCACCTGGTCATGTTCGGCATGTCCACTGCTTTTGTGAAAGGCAGAAACGCTTGCCCTGCTCTGCTCCTTTCACTCTTCATTTTGCCAGGTTTGGTGCCAGTGTTGTTGCTCTGTCAGTGTTCAGTGTCTTTGTGCCCTGCTGCACCACAGTGGTTCGATCTCAGCAACAAACCCACATATTTATAGAGTTTAATGTTTCTTAGTATTGCTGCATCACAGCTCCAGAATCCCATCCTTTTAGCTGAAGTTATAGAGTCTCTTTGCTTGTTCTTTCTGTATGTATAGTGCATGTGGGTTTCATTCAGGTCCTCTACTTTCTTCCTAGCTACTAAAAACATGTTTGTAGGTGGATTGGTTAAGATACAGAACATTACCACAGATGAATGAATGTGTATGTGGACTGACGGCCCATCAGAAGTGTATTTCATGTCCGAATTTCCAACGTTGAGACGAAAATAGATCTCAGAATAGACCTGCTGCAACCTTGATCAATATAAAGTGATTATTGATATTATTATTATTATTAGTAGTAGTAGTAGTTTATGCATATATGATTGCGATCACAGAATTCTTCACATCTGAAACATAACTCATTATACACAGTATGTTCAAAAAGTATAAAACATAACATATGTCCAAAAACGTGTACATTTCAAGTGAACATGATTATTCAAATGATTGTTCTGGTCTTTTGGAGTATTTGATGTAACAAACAATCTGACGATGTAACAGAAAATAGATGGAGGAATGAAGGAGAGGAATATTGGAAGTATATATGAAAGGCGAGACAGAGAGAAAAAGAAAGAGAGACAAAGCAAGAGAGAAAAAAAGGACCATCACACCGAGTGGATAATGATCCAGTAACGATCAGACTGGCAGCTTCTAAGTGGATCACAGTCTTCACTTTACTGGGGCAAATGCAAAAGTTTGAAACTCACTCAAGCCTAAAAGAGCCAGCTGGTGATAAACAAAAAGCATTGATATTTCTTCAAGATGTTTCTTTAAAAAAAAAAAAGGCTTTAAAATGGGCATTGATTTGTTTTTTGTTTTTTTGTGAAGACAGCTCTGAGGATCATTTGAATGTCAGTGATGGTTATTTATTTATTTATTGCATTCAATGTTATTTCGGAAAAGATATCTCAATGTTATGCAAAGCGCATAAAATAGATTTAGTCAGCAAATGCATCTTTGACACCCACAGTACCATCCATACACCAACATTCTCTCCAAACCGGAATGAAATTTCTTGCTTGATTAAACTCCACAGGCAAAATTCTATTTATGCAACATATAAAAAAGCCAGAAAGAGGCCTCTTCTTTCTGATGCGTCCAATATTTTCTTTATCGCACTCGGCAGCGTATTTATTCCTCTTCTCCATATCTTCCCAGTCATGCCACTCACAGTTACATAAACCTGGAAGATTTGAGCTCACAGACAGATAGATTGCTCATTATTAATCTGAACAAGAAACAGCAGAAGCTGGTGTAGGGAGGAAAAACTAAACATTTGACAGGAAATGAAGCACTTGATCTAGTTAATAAGACTAAATTCAAGAAATCAAATGATGTTTTCAACTTTTGGTTCAGTACATTAGTCTATTTAAATGCACCGCATAATGAGCTAAGTGATAAATGAAGCATATCAATTAACTCAATGAACACAAACAAATAAACAGATTAATAAAGTGGCGTTTCTGCTGAAATTTAATAACATTAATCCTAAGAACTAAGCAAGTCATATTAGCACTTTTTGTAGTCATTCTGAAAAGCTTGCTGATTAATTATTCTAGAATCAATGCAGAATCGATGAATCATGTTCCTTTATAATGTTAACTGACTGTATAATACTGTAGAAAGGACATTACTCACTATCTTATATTCCGGTATATGGTAGTTCTCAATCTCTGGTGTTTTGTGTCTGGTCACTGTCAAGGTATCTTCTCCAAACTGTTTCCACAAAAATTGCACGTAAACAATTGCATAGGCTGCCTTCCTAGTTTTCATTAATTCAAGCTAGGAGACCCAAACTTGCTTCAACATGACAATGCTCCTGTGCACAAAGCCAGCTACAGGAAGATATGATTTACATGGTGCGGAGTGAAAGATCTGCTATACAGCTTTGACTTTATCCCTGTTCGAATGAATTGGAATGCTGACTGCACCCAAGCCTTTACAAACATCCTTGCTGCTAATTGACCACAAGTCTCCATAGACACACCAAAATCCAAAATCGAGTGGAACATCTACTCAGAAGAGTGCAGGCAATTATAAGAGCAAATTGGAATTAAATGTGAAATGAGATGTCCAAAAACATATACGAATGTAATGCTAAAGTGTCCACAAGCTTTTGTCTATATAGTGTAGGAGGCAGTGCATCATCACTGAGACTAGTTTCATTTCACTGTGTACTGCACTGTATATGGTTTTAATGACAATAAAAACTACTCGAAGTCTGTATTTAATCCAATGTAACAATGGTCTTGCTTTTCAGTGTGTTCAGTGTTTCACGTTATTCTCATAGGCTCAATAAA
>MU574226.1:3640201-3671702 GCA_024362625.1 Silurus asotus | reverse complement strand
CATAAATACATTTCACAATGTCTCCAAATGTGAATGCTTATCATTTACAGAGGCACAGAGTCAGAGACTCTAATAGGATGTAATTATATGGCATTTTAGAAACAAAAATAAAAGTTTGTCATTGCTACAAAATCATCATTGCTTGGAAACATCAAGTGGAGCGGGTCACCTACTGTACAAAGATATCTGTGCGTGAACTCTGCAGACAATAAGAAGTCGAGCTTTTAAAGTAAGAAGTGTAAATTTGCTGCTGAAGAACAAGTGTAATTGGATATGCCAACGTTATAGTTACCACCAGTCGGTATGATAAATGCTGCTCATATATCTATGGAAGTGTAGGAGGCGGGTGAATGCGGGGAAGCACTCAGGCATAAAGGCTGGATTGGGCTTTCGACAAACTCTTTATTTTAGGGAAGTGTGTAGTGCACAAGGGATGAATTCAGATTGTGTCAATCAACTAATGTTAAATGCTAGGAGCCAGGATGGATATATGATCTCAAAAAGTTTATTCGGAAAAGCTTCCAGTACCAGTAACAGCTCCAAAGCTGTCTAGAGCAGTGGTTCTCAAAAAATACTTTGTAGCCACCAATGTATGTAAAATAAACAGCAAAGTCTCCTATAGAACATGTGTATTTTTCATAAAGCTTTCTATAAAATGATTTGCCATTGACATAATTCATAAAATCCAAGATGACTGCTGTTGTTGAGCTGAGTTTGGATTATACTGAGTGTTCCATCTTATCTGTAAAGGGCAGTTGTGTGTGCAGGTTTTCATTCCAAATAAGCAGAAGCCACAACTTCTAATATATTAAAAAACTTAACTACTGAAGAACATGAAATCGTGCTGCTCTTGTTTTTTGACTGGACGCCCCCTTGATTAATTAGAAGTGCCAAGTAAAACTTGCTCATTATTGTAGTTGTTTTCATTTGGCTGCTTTTTTTATGGGTCACCACAGCAAATCTTTGGCCTGCATTTTGATTTGGCACAAGTTTTACATCAAGAAAGGAAGAAAGAAAGGTGCTTTATACTTGTACTTTGTCGCACAGTGAAATCTTTACATATCCCAGTGATGTTAGGAAGCTAGGCTAGGAGCACAGAGTCAGCCATGATACAGCATCCCTAAAGTGCATAGGATTAAGGGCCTTGCTTAATGCTTGAGCTCCCGACCTGCTGATCAGTAACACAGAGTCTTAATCACTGAGCTACACACCTGCCAATCAAATGCCCTCCCTGAGAAACCCCCAATCCCAGTGCTGGGTTGGTTTCCTGTCTGGGAACCGAAACAAGGCCACAATGGGGGAAAAAGAGCTGCCAAAACAGGGAGATCCTTAGCAGCTAGTTTGCAAGGGAACGTAAAAAATAACAAACTTTTGGCTATATACTAAAAAAAAAAAGCCTTGTGTGCCCATTTTAAGATTTTCAGTTGATTATCATTAAAATTCCTATCACAGTTGGAAAAGATATTGTTTCTTGATCCTTGTTTATGACTACAACTTAAGCCAATATGCAGCTGATTACAGTAGTTATACTAAAACTAATTGATATATACTGATGTAATTGATATATTGCCTATGCGTTGCAGCTTTTGCGTTTGCACCATGCTTTTGTAATACAACCTAATTACAAGATTGATTAGAAAAAAGGCATTCTGCCAAAGTTTAGAGTCCCAGCATAACATCCAATATAAATAACCCCCAGACACAGTGGTGTAAATAAAGGAACAGCTTGTTCAACTCTCAGTATTTTGCCTGTGGGATGCTTGGGAGGTTCACATTGTAGGAATCAGCATAATGCAAGAGGCCATCGTTTTATAACTCGAGTCTGATTTAATAGGTAAGAAATAAAACATGACAGGACATTTTATGAGAAAATAATCAACTACAGCCTGGTTTGATGCCAAATGCAACCTTGAAGTTGAAGGTTTGCCTCTGAAAGAGTGGGGTGAAAATGTTAATTCCTCAGTATCACGAAAGGATTTCAAATTATTATTTTTTTATCACATTTATTAATAATTAGACCAGGGCACCTCATACTTAAATAAATAAATAAATAAAAACATAAATAAAATAAATAAATGTATTTAGTTTATAGATACATTTAATGTTGCAGAATGTCAGAGACCAAACCATATATGTCTACCAAACATGTCTAGACAGACAGACAGACAGATAATGTTTATAAATTATGTACTACTATAAAAATAATTAAATATTAGACCAAGCATTTTCCATAAAGATTACAAAATTACAAACTTCTTTCAGCTTTGCTGCTACTGAAAATGTGTATTTATACTCTTTGACATTCTGAATTTATCAGTGCTGTAGTATTACTATAAAAGTAAAGAAACTAATTAACGAAGTAAGGAAGAACATTAGAAACAAACACACTGGCTACAAAAGGTAAATAAATAACTATTTATACAAAAGCCATACTATAAATGCTAATCAGGAATTCAATGTGCAATAAACTCAACAGTTCTGTTAAATGCATTTAATTGTTAGATTTCACATTATATAAAGTTGGTTGTAAATTTGTGGAAAAAAGTTCAGCATATGTTGAGTTTATTATTTAACGTACATGGTAATATCTAAAGTGTTTGAAACATGATCTTCAAGTGAACTGGGGAAAAAAATCTCTCAGTATGCGACTTATTTCATCTTCTTAACTCCGAAAAGTACAAATTGTTGAGGTAGAAAAGATCATTTGAAACACATGCTATAAATGGGATTCTCAATACATTTAATTTAAGTGCATGCTGGAGTTTGAAAGCTGCTCTCCTCCAATACATGTATGTGGTTTATTTTTTTGTTTGTTTGTTAGAGTTTGAAGAGTTTGTGCGGAGATTAGAGAAGGTACACAGCTGCCCTCAGTTCCAGCAGGTCTTACTGCCTGCATTGCTAATTACAACAGGGTTCTCAATCCAAACGTCTGTGTTCACAATAGTCTCCTCCTTTGCTGTTCCTGTCCTTATTGAGTGTTTCTTTTTAATACTTTTTTAGAATAACGCTCCTGATTTTAGCCGTAGGTGTACATTTCTCTCAGCAACAAAGTCAAGCTCAGCGCAAGATAGTTCTCAAAATAGTATCATGTCAACTGAGGAGAATCTGCAGCAAGCTTTTCATGCTGTGCACTCCGAATATTAATTAAGAAAGTGTTTTTAATAAGGGTCTGTAGTAAATAATTAAGTGTTGGTACGGAGGATGAGTCAATTTATCTGGGCAAGCATGAGCATGAATCATTCGAATGAAAGCCACCAAAGAAGTGAACAGCGATCCCAAACGTAGTTAAAACGTTTATGGCTGGAAATGACAATTCTGTAAGCTTTCTGCCAAAAAGAAAATTTTGAAATAGAGACTCATACTTGTTTGTTTTTCAATGTTTTTATCTCAAACAGAAATCAAACCACTGGTAAAAACAAACTGGAGGTATTTACCTGAACAGTTATACGATAGGAGTGAATGCCTGAGGCTATAAACTTCTTCTGATCTTACACACTATCACAACATGTTAACTGGATTAGATCAATTGAGACACAACAGAACCAAGGTAAAAGCTTACACATGAGCTTTTGATGTGGCACGGGAGTAAGTTGGTAATATACACAGACTTGTAGTAAATAAAAGCACAGTTTTCCAAGCTTGCTTGCTGCTTTCTACTCGTTTATTTATTTATTTAAAATTAATCATGAATTAATCATATTAAATTTATTTATTATTATTATTATTATTTTTTTTTTTTTACATTCTAGTGATGTTAGAAGCTGGGGTCAGAAAATAATACAATGCCATTGGAACACAGAGGGTTAAAAACCTTGATCAAGGGCCCAAGAGTTGGTAATACTTGGGGTTGAACCCCTGACCATCCAATCACTACACCAGAGCCTTAACCACTAAGCTATCATTTCCCCAGAGGAAGAAAGAAAGAAATCAGGTAAATATATATAATATTGCGTGGGAAACCAAGTCTCAGGTGTGCTAGATTAACCTGTACTACCCAAATTTGTTATTTTTTGGTCAATTTCCTGCCTTATTTAAGTCTTACTGTATCACATGCCAACTACCAATCAGGAAGGGTAAAGACATGCTACAGCACATGCTACTTTTCCACCATGCTTCACTGTTGCCTGCAGACAATTATTATTGTATCACTCACCAGGCCTTAAGCAAGCAACTTGGCTCCTGATAGAGCGATATATTTCTGATTTTCTCTCATCAGTCCAGAGCACCCGCTGCTATTTTTTTGCCTTCAGTTTATTTGGTTTCATGCAGAGTCGAGTTGCTTAACCTTGTTTCCATGTCGGAAGTATTAGCATTTTGGCTGCAATTCTTTCATAAAGACCACTGCTTGCCAAACTTTTCCAGACAGTCAATGGGTCCCACTGGTTTCCACCAGTACGTTGCTGTTGACACTGCTGGACATCTTCTAATGTCAAAGGGAAATAACCATGAAGTGTCTTTCATCTGCTGTCTTAAGTTTCCTTAACCGATCACAGTGTGTTTGGTCTTTGACATTGCCCGTCTCTTGTGATTCTTCAACATATCATGAAATCTTTGCCTGGGAGAGACCTTGCAATTGCAGTATAACTACATTGCCTTTTGTTGCTGTGCTCAATCTTGCCATGGTGTATGCCCTGTGACATGAAACTGTCTTCCACAATCTCACCTTAGTAGCAGAGTTTGGCTGTTCCTCACCCAGTTTGAAGCCTCCTACACAGCTGTTTCTGTTTCAGTTAATGACTGGGTTTAAACAATACATATTAAATTGATCATTAGCACCTGCTTGGTATAATTACTTCATCATAGCCCTGACTCTGATCCTACAAAATCCTTGAATTTGTGCAAATGTAAGGATTGATAGCCAAGGGGTGTTCACTCCGAGTAATTATTTGATTTAGATTTTTTTTTCTGTTTGCTTACCTTGCATTTTTTAAATTGATAAAAAAATAAACAAATGAAATTGATATTATTGAAAGCATTCTGGCGTTACAGCATTTCATCGTACTGTGTGTGTGTGTGTGTGTGTGTGTCTATATGTGTGATATTGCAGGCAGTATTCATGCTGCCACTACTGTCTTTTTAGTAGATGATATAAGAGAAGCAAAAAAATAATCTGAGACACAATTTATAGGACAACTCTGCATTAATTTATCACCCTGAATTTGCTTTCAGTGTCTTTTTCAATCCTAAACCCTCTCTCCGTATGTTTTCATTTATTTTCCCCAGAACATCAGGTGACATAAATGGCCTTCACCCCCACTGTAGGTCCAATAGATATGAGGAAACCTCCACTGGGAAGGCCATCTGCACATGCGCTTCACTAGCTGTGTGGTTTTCCAGTCCCAAGTGCTCACAGGTGATATGTAACACACACACACACACACACACACACACACACACACACACACACACACGCACACTTGCAGTCTTTTTCACTGAACTGCTCCCATGAGTCTTTAACGAATGTTCTGTCTCATAGTTCCTACTCATAAATTTCACACCAACCACAAATCCTCAGCCAAACAGCAGAACATGATTGTGAGGAAGCATCCATAAGCGACCCTTTTTAATAACATAGCCAAAGCAAACATTATCAAAGCAGAGATCCAAGACAACAGGCACAAATAAGGCAGGCAAATAGAGCAGCCAGCCAAAGTTGCACTCTAAATGAATTTTAAGTGGTGGAATCAAAGAGCTAAACAGAAACAGCAATATCTGCACACAAGACAAGTGTTCCCAGTGTCTGTTCATGCAATTGGGACCCACAGCTCTTTACACTTCTATTGAGGGGCATTTCACTCACCCGCCTGGCCATGTCTGATCTTTTTAGGTGGATTTGCAATAGACATGTGCCAAGATTAGTCAACATTTGCACGGCAGTAAATTTGCATGCTGACATTTTTCTGCGTATGAATTCTGGACATTTTTCGCGCATACATTATACAGACTAATTTACAACAAATGAAATTAGAAATGAGATTAGATTTCACTACTCATGCCCTCTCTTTCTTTGCATTATCAAGTAGTGGCATATAAATGGTTTACAATTTTAACAAGTGAATCTTCTAGTTTTGACCATTAATTATCCATTAAATGTAACATTAAACAACCATAGCAAAGAAATAGTATATATTTATTTTTTTTTATCAGCTGATGTATTTCAGATGACAGGTTTATGTGCATTTTACAGCTTGATTATGTTCAAAACAGTGAAAAAAACTTGGCTGTTTATATTATGTGGAAAGTGAGAGCAAGATTTGTAGACATTCCATAGCGCTAAACAACACTATTGTGAGAACGGAGAGAATCTACAGCATAGTGTTCTTCAGTAAATACACAATTTACGCATCTGCTCACTCTGTCCGATGATCAATTTTCCTACATAACATCCCTTGTCTAAACACTCAAATGAACGAGCTGCAACTTTAAAACATCTGCTCGTCACACCCATATGAACAGATGTGGTCCACCTTTTGCTGTTATAATAACCACCACTCCTCAATGTGGCTCTGTGGATTTGTGGTCATTTTCACTGACATTTACATTTATGGCATTTGACCGACGCCCCTTTCCAGAGCGACTTACTCCTGAGCAGTTGAGGGTTAAGGGCCTGGCACAAGCAATGCCCAGCAATGGAAGCTTGGTGGTGCTGGGATTTGAGCTTGTGATCCAGAGCCCAATGCCTTAACCATTGAGCTTCCACTTCCAAACAGCCACAAGAGCATTAGTATGTCCTAATCTAAAGTCAAGATTTGTATATGGCTAATTGCTTAATAAAAAAATAAAAAAATTTAAAAATTAAAAAAAGACATAAGCAAGCAAGGAGAAACTGTTGTACTTCCTGTATATATTCAATACCAGGTGTCTCGTCCATTGATCGGTATGTTTACATTCACAAACTATACCTACCTTTTCCGTTTTGTCTGAATTGTCGTTGTGTTTTCGGAATTGTTGAAGTGTTTTCGTGCAACAATTTAGACAAACTGAAAAAGTAATTGGAAACTTACCGATCATTGGACGAGACACCTGTCATTCAAGATATACAGGAAGTACAACAGATTCTCCTTGCTTATGTTTACTTCTGTTATTTTCTTTTATTTAAAGGTGCACTAATCGAAATAAAAAATAGTTTGAAGTTAACGGAGAATACACCTGTACAGGAAACAAAGTTATAAGATTTCATATTTCCTGTATATCTGTCGCTGTGTTTTCGGATTTGGTATTTTGTTTTCGGATTTGTTAGTGTTTTCTAATTTGTTAATTTGTTCTCTGATTTGTTAAAGTGTTTTGCGGCCACCGTAAGATTGAGATCAGAACTCTGTACATCCTACTTAAGTTCTTCTTTGTTAACTTTGGCAAACGATGACTTTCTGGATTTCACTTTGTACACAAGGGCATTGTTTGGGCCTCTTGGTAGCAGTTAAGGAGAAGAAACTCTGAATAATCATATTCTGTCGAATGTGTGGCAAGGTTTAAAAATACATGTAAATGTGGAATATGTGAACTCAAGTGTAAATATATCATGAATTTGAATTCTCGGATACATACACATCCCAAAAGTTTCAGTGCTCCTCAGCAGGCCTCACTTTATATCACAAAAATTTTCCCCACAAACAGAATTATTGTTTTGTTTTAAAGCTGGGACACCCAGTGGCAAAATCCATTGCCAAAGCTCTTTTGCAGTGTATGTGAACACAGTGTGACGTTGCGGCTGGTGAACAGGTGGGGTGTGGGGATTTGATATGCTCTACAATATGAACATATTCAAGTTATGAAAAAATTCACTGCTGCTAAACTGATGAAGCTGAAACCGGTCAGCAAAACAGCATTAATAAAGAGCAGGGAACAACGTAATGTGTTAGTACACCACACCAAAATTCCCCCACGGTTGTTTGTGAATATATCTTCTGAATGGTTTCAGGTTCTAAAATTGACCTGTGGAGAACTAATTTACAACTTTATGCTGCACTCAAAACCTCCCATTTATAATCATCCCAATCCTTCAGACGGAAGCTCCAAGCATGTGTGCTTCAAACATGCACCACTTAACCTGAATGCACATTGTCTTAAATAAATCAGATGAATCAGGATAACGTGCTTCTCCTCATACTGCTATTCTTCCTGTAACATATGAAGCTCTTTAGCAAGTGGCCATTACCATGTAGGAAAACACACAGGGTTCGTGCCGATATTAAAGCAGCCGAAAAGTCAATGCAGCCGTTGGGGCAGAAATTCGTGGCAGAAATAATTGCCTATTTACAAAACCACTGAAGTGTTACAGCACAAATAGAGAATGAAATGTGAGCGTGATCGGCCTACATCAGTCCTGTCGATGCCACACAGAACTGTTCTACTTCTAAAACCCATCATTCACCGGTTGACCCCTTCCACACCCTCATCTTCTATGAGATTTCCATTAGTGTGTAAGAATGCTGCCACACATAACACGACTTCACACTTGTCGCCGTGTTACAACTTCAACCAGCACGAAAGGGCTGAATTTTTTGTGTGAAGTACATCGAATGACAAGTTTCATTGTATTCATTTTTTTTTTTTTGCTAGAGCTTCTCATTTCAATCTTCTAGCAAGTCCACATTTTTATATATTTCGGTTTTTAACAAATATTAGCTATGAAAAAGTTGAGAGGTTACACTATCAAATATATTGAACATGGTTTTGCTGACCTGGTTGATTTTTGCTATTCTGTCAATATATCCTCTGAAAAAGCCATCAATATTTTACTAGAGAGCTTGTTCTTGGAAATGTATGGGGTTTTTTTTCAACCTTCTTCCCTTGTTTCCTTACAGAATAATCAATACATGTAATAATAAGATTTTGAATGTGAAATATATACAGTATTTTTTCTCTACAGGATCTGCCACTTTCAAATGTACCACCTGCATGTCTTCCCTCACCACGACCATTAAGCTCCTTCTTGGTTTTCCTCTTTTCCTGATGCCTGGTCGCTCCACCCTCAGCATTCGTCCACTGATATACCCCGTGTCCCTCCTCTGCACATGACCAAATCATCTCAATCGCGCTTCCCTCACCTTGTCTCCAAAACGTCCTCCTTGCTCTGTCCCTTTAATAACCCCATTTCTAATCCTGTCCATCTTAATCAGAAAACTGCAACATCTTCAGCTCTGCTACCTCCAGCTCCACCTCCTGTCTTTGTGCCAATGCCACTGTCTTTAAACCATACAACATCGCAGGTCTCGCCACAGTCCTATAAACTTTTCCTATCACTCAGGCTCACAGGCGGCTCAACATCTTATTGATTAACTTAATTTCTCCCATGATTGACTATTTGCACAATTTATTTAAAGTGTGACCAGCGTTAAGTCTAATTATGGTTCTTATTCAGATTGCTTGCTACTACACAGTACAGTGAATGCTGTTTTGGGCATTTTTCAGTGTATGTTAGCATTTTGGCAGGTTTTCTGAGACCCTCACCTCTTGTAGAAATGTCACACATGACTTTTTAACATGTTAGCCAAATAGTTTTATTTACTATAAATATATCATATGTTTTAAATGAGTTTTGAGTTCATTGTGCAATGACAGGACATATGTTGGAATGCACACATTCATACATTCTTCCAAGATTTTTTTTCTCCCATTACTCAGTATTCAGATAAAGAAATGGAAATCAATTTTGGAACATATTTCCAAAAAGTTACATACTGCACCATTGCTCTTGCATATACAGTAATAGTGGCATAAGTAAGTAAATGGAGAGACCAATATGTAGCATATCGACTAAGTATCTGACCTATTGGTTGTTTGCTCAATTGATTACTTACCCATTTTGTGAGGTCAGAGTAGGTTTTGCCTTTAATTTATTTTCTCACCTTGATTGTTCAACAAAGGAACAGACTCAGCACCTCATTCTAGCACATAGGGGCAATTAAACAAAGCAAATGCACACACCAGCATGTTTTGGGATAGTTGGAGGAATCTAGAGATCCTGGAGGAACCCACATGGGCAGATGGAAAATACAAACAACTCCATGCAGACAGTGAAGCGCAGGGTTGAACCAGGGATGCTGTAGCTGTGTGTTGATGTGTGCTGTAGTAGAATTAAAGTATGTTTCTGACCTAAATCTATGCTGAGTATAAGAACTTCTGGCTTAATAAATCACTGGCTGGTTTTAAAGTGATACTGGGTGTGATGTCATGTTGTCTTGTTTGACCTTAACATTGACCTAAAATCTTTATGCATCACATCTACATTAGAATGCAAAATACAGGTAGCCACTCTTAGCAAGGATCCTATCATTGATTTAGGAAATGACTTAAATGCCTTTTCACTAATCCACGATTTAAGCATTATTCAATTCAATTTAGTTTTATTTTAACAATAGACAAAAAGTCCCAAAGCAGCTTTAAAGAGATAAAGAGGATATCCATTATAGCCCAAATCTATCCTCCTATTTGGTTCATAGATCTTTAAGCTGCTCATTTAGATTTTCCTATCAAGCATTTAAAAATGATTCATAGATAATAAACAGAAATATGTAAATATGATATGATACACAATATCGACCAAATAATGGCAATGTTTTTTTGGTTTACATTTATCACAAGCAAGGCTTATCCATTAAACTCCACATCTTTGGGTTTCAACGTTGTTTTATTTTTGTGAATTATGCTCTAAAATGATTTTGGGATAAAAAAAAAAAAACGATATAAATATATATAAATACACACACATACACACCGCCTTAACATTATGACCACCTGTCTAATATTACTGGTCTGTGGCTACGCCATTTGATATGCAACTAACTACAGTGCACTGTGTATTCTGACACCTTTTTTTTTTTTATCAGATTCAGCACTAACTTCTTCAGAAACTTCACCTACAGTAGCTCATCTGACCTTCACTCCCCAATGAGCCTTGGCCGCCCATGACCCTGTTACTGGGTCACCACTGTTCCTTTCGTACACCACTTTTAATAGATACTGACCACTACAGACCAAGAACATTCCACAAGAACTGCAGTTTTGGAGATGCTCTGACCCAGTCATCTAGATTTATCACAATTTGGCCCTGGTAAAACATTCAAAAATCCTAATGCTCACCCATTTTTCCTGCTTTAAACACATCAACTTTGAGGACAAAATGTTCACCTGCTGCCTAATAATATCCTACACACTAACAGGTGCCATGATGAAGAGATAATCACTGTCATTCACTTCACTGCTAAAAATGTTTAAATATCAAAATTGTAGGTCTGGTCGGTGTATAATCTATCTATCTATCTATCTATCTATCTATCTATCTATCTATCTATCTATCTATCTATCTATCTATCTAGGTTTGAGAATTATGCTTCTTAAAGGATAATTTTTTTAATTATCTTTATTTTATTTTTGAATTTTAAATAATGATATACTTGTTTTTTATATATAATAAGTATTATTTTTAATATTATTATTAATATATTGTAATATTAAATGTAAAAATTTATAAAATATATGACAGATTTACTCATTAGGGTACAATCCTATTGACAGTTTAGTTGAAAACCCTCGCTGGGGAGGTAAAGCAGTGAACACAATCTGGCAACCCCAGCCTTCGGGAGTCTGGCTGCTGCTGTTTGTCGGCTGTAAAGCGGCGCTTCATCTCAGCAGAGCCGCACTACAGAGAGTGAGGATGTGAGTCCGACACGTTTCTAAAGACTCCACATCTCCTCTCATGGACGCTACAGGATTAACCCGACCTGCAGCACTTCTCTGGATACACATTTCTCCCCCAAATACCTTCCTCTTTTTCTTTCTATCCATTTTTTGTCTAATGTGTTCTTCTTGTCACGTTGACGGACAGGGGAAGTTTCCTCTTATGAAGATCTGCCTAAGAAGAAGCGGATTTCGCATCACTCCAGCTCTGTAATCTCTACATGTATTTTTATTAATATATATCATTTTTTACAAAGTGTTTTTTAAATTTTTTATTTAAATGAGTGTCTGAAGCAGGTCCTGAATCTCAGTGCTGAAGGTGTGCATGTGATGCTTGAGTAGTTCATTCATGGAGGAATTAGACGGATTTCTTTGCAGTCCATGAGGACAGAATATCGGCTTTTTCCCCCCTGCAAGTTGTTTTTGCTTGTTTGTTTGTTTGTTTGTTTGTTTGCTTGCCCTCTCGGAGAATATCAGTGAAGCCGCTCGGGGAAAATCATGAACAGCGTCACGGAGCTTGAAGACGGACCGCAGCACAAGACTCAGGTAGACCCCACTGGATGAGCCATTTTATATATATATATATAAATATATACACTGTTTCTCTTAAAAAAAATTAAATATTAATAATAATAAAAACAAATCAATCCACCTTCAGCACATGAAGATTATTTCTTTTAGCAGTCGAGTGTAAGGTTGATGACTAAGCATGCTTGACATCTTTTTTTCTAGGATGTAATCTAATTATAGTCACTCTATCATTTTCGGTTTCTGTGCTATTAAGGTTAAAATATATTAAAACCACATTTGGTATTTGCATCATGATGCCCAAAGTAATTTTTTTTATTATTTTTATTAAATAGTGCAGCCTTGCTTTATTGATCATTTCAGGGGAAAGTAGCTACAAGCCAAAAAAAAAAAGTGGGTGTACACCACTGGATGACGTCACAAAACTACTTTGCATATCCATCCATCACCACAATCATTTTATTATCCTTCGAAACAGGCGGCTTTCATGAAAACAATCACAACACAACAGCGTTGAATGTTACGATAAACCAGAATATTTTTTGTCTTTTTTTTCTCTTCATGTTCATCCAGTGTTTGTGTTTCATCTGGATTCTCTAGTTTCCTTCCATACCAGTTAGGTGGAGGCTGTACATTTTTTGTCGTGTGAACAGTCCTGGGTCCCCTGTGATGGACTGGCATCCAGTGCAGGTATATTCCCAGTATTCCCAGGATAGGCTCTGGAGCTGTAGTGCCCCTGACCTGGATAAAGAGACTACTGAGGATGAATAAATGAATATTTTACCGAAAGTGCAGTCACCGTGCTTCAGATAACATCCAGAAAAGCAGAATAACTGCTCTTTCTCTGATAAAGGAAAATATTTGAGTATGTGGGGAGAAGCAGTTAAACCAGGCATAATCATGTTTCTAGGACATGTCTGCTGTAAGGAATGATTGGTGTCTGAAATAAGCCATTCAGCACAGGGCTCTTATAGTTGCTTCCACATTTTTTTTCCTTGAGTCCTCTTTATTAACCCTTGTTGGGAAATAAGATTTCACATTTGCCAGAGCTCATGTCAGTGTTTATCGCAGCCTTCTCTTTCACACAGTGTTAGAGCTGAGGAATGCTTTTTTTCATGCTCGTTCATAGCTGGGAAAAGTGTCTTGGCATTGCTTTTTTGCAGAATAGAGAGGACTGTGCTTGATGCCTCAAAAAGATGAATGAATAATTTCACCCCTGTGTGTCTCTAGCTATATAAACTGCACTATTTAGAATGCTATTCTTGGTTAAGAGAATCACTTTTGGCTTCGGGTTTATGGAAAAAAAATTGTAATACATTTTCTGAGATTTACAGCAAAAAGGTGTGGGGTGATTTCATGACACGAACACAAACAAAACATTTATTTCATATATATATAACATTTCTAGGGGGTGTGTTTGGATTTTTTTTTTTATTCCCACTAAAACAGTCTTTTATCTCATAGTAGATACACGATAAAACATATTAATGTAGGTTTTTTTTTTTTTTTCCTTGAAAATGTAGGTAATCCTGTTTTCCCCATCCTGCCTTATTACCCTACCCTGTTGATTATCTTGCCCTATTAAACTTCCCTGATATTCTAAACCTACCCTGTGATTCTACCCTGTTTTGCCTTTCCTACCCTGTGATTCTACCCAGTTTTAACTATTCTACTCCATGATCCTACCCTAATATGCTTATTTTACCTTGTGACCCCAACTTGTTTTGACAATTTTTTACCTATGAGTCTACCCTGTTTTGCCTATCCTACCCGGTGACACTTACCCTATTTGCCTATCCTTCTTTGTGACACTAACCTTTTTTGCCTATCCTACCCTGTGACTCTACCCTGTTTTGGCTGTTTTACCCTGTTTTGCCTTTCCTACCCTGTGATTCTACCCTGTTTTGCCTATCCTACCCTGTGACTCTACCCTGTGATTCTACCCTGTTTTGCCTATCCTACCTTGTGACTCTACCCTGTGATTCTACCCTGTTTTGCCTATCCTACCCTGTGATTCTACCCAGTTTTAACTATTCTACCCCATGATCCTACCCTAATATGCTTATTTTACCTTGTGACCCCAACTTGTTTTGCCTATTTTTTACCTATGATTCTACCCTGTTCTGCCTATCCTATCCTGTGACTCTACCCTTTTTTGTTTTTTTTTTTACCCTGTTTTGCCTATCCTACCCTGTGACTCTACCCTATTTTGGCTGTTTTACCCTGTTTTGCCTATCTTATCTGTGACTCTGCCCTGTTTTGACTATTCTAGCGTTTTGACTATACTACCCTGTTTTGATTATCCTACCTGTGACTCTACCCTGTTTTGCCTATCCTACCCTGTGATTCTACCCCTTTTTTGGCTAACTGCCCTAACCTTGGTTTGACTTTCGTTCCCTGTGTACAGTGATTGGTTCTTCAGTGAGTTTTATAAAATGGAAACTGTCTGTGGTATGAGGAACAAAACACTTACTGGAAAGTAATCAACATCAGCCCATGGTCACATCACCCTGACATTGATTACTTTCCTTCACTTGCACACCTGAATTGTTTTATTCCTCACTTCTGATGGTGAAAAACAAAGATTCAAGCAATGAAGGCTTTTTTACAGAAGCTCTAAAACTTATAAGTATGCACTTACTGTCCATTAGAAGATTCGCTCATCCCTATGCCATGACAGATGCCTTCATGCCACGGAGGAAGTGAGGGATGATGTTTCATTTCTAAGTGTGTGAGCGAAGTGCGTGAATGTTCGCCTGTTTTATTCACAAAGTTGGATTAATGTGCTTGTGGGTTGTCATTTTGATGACAAGTGATTTGTCAATACTGTGATTTATGTCTATAACGAAGTTGGAGCATAAAAAAATGAATACAATTTACACACCTGTGTTCTGAATGTTAACGTCATGCCATATACACACACACACAGGCTTTGTGCTGGCTCATCTGCCATCCTGCTCCTGTTGTACACACCATAAGTTATTTCAGGGTTTGCTAATTAATCAGCGTGAATTCATCTGGCTGCCTGGTGTTTATTAATAAACTCCGTTCCCTCAGGAGACAAAGGTACTCTCGTGGGATCAATAACACTTACCTGCAGTGGAGAAGTAGAACAGAATGGCTTAGTGCTTGATGAAAGCGTCCTTTACTTCCGCCTGTTAGGATTTTCCAGCTGAGTGTGAAGGAACGCTACTTAAATGCCGTTTTCCAAAAAATAAATGTCTTTTCGTGGCACTTCAACAAGGTGCGTGTCAAGTACCGAGGAAGAAAACAGATTGTTTATTTATTGAAAAGGTGCTAAAAAGCATGATAGGCATGCAAACAAAGCAATAAAGAAACTAAAACCTGATCAAAAAGCCATAGACTGTGGACCCTCACAACAACCAAGGAAGACCAGAGTGAAGGGTGAGGTGACTGCATATACACGTGCTAACCAAGGAGACAAGGAACAGATGTGAGTGATTAGTGATATGTGAGTCAGGCATGTTAGGGTGTAGTGGATGATGGGAAGTGTAGCCCAGAGTCATAATCCCAACACGGTTTGTGTTCAGGAATGCAATCATTTTGAATTGATTTGCTAATATGGTTTCCCTAATGAACAGATGTTTATAAAGTAGTCATTTGACACTCTCCCCAAAAAAAAAGCTTTTGCAGTATTGAGGTGTATTGAGCCAAAACAATTCAATGGACAATCTGTCTGATGGTAGAACAGTTTTTATTAGCATGAATAATAGTTGAATGCTAAAATCAAGAACACAGTGTTTAGACATGTTGAGAAATTAAGGACGTTAGCGGGACTCATTAGACGCATTAGTCTAATATAAGTCATTGATTTGGCAAGCTTTGCCACCACGAGTCCTTTTCTGGGTGCCCAAAACATACTGGGTAGTACAATAGTGTTTTTACTTGCCAATAGGCTACATAATTGTTGTATCATTTGTCCTTAGTCACATCTTTGATTTAAGGAAAAGGGAACACTCCACAGAGAACTGAAGCGGATTTTATAGATTCATTGACACCATTGAGCTTAAAGCTACTGTCATTTTATATGAGCCGTTTGACTTTGCTTCCTTTGCATTCTGTTCGCTGTCAAAAAATAAACTTTCACACGGAAAATAATCTTCTGGAAAATCCTTGACTCTAGTCAGCAAATGCAAATGCACTTGCAAATGCAAGTGCCTTTCACCTCTCTGTCTCTCTTTTATATGGCTATACAAGAGTAGCCTATAAATGAATGAGAAGCCAAGCGGTAGCTTGAAAACATATCAAATAAACCATGGAGTATTTTAGGTTTTTTTTTGTACAGTATGTTTTAGCAAACCAGGAACAGGAAAGCCAAAAAAATGCTTTTTATTTAAGTGTTTTGCACATTCAAAAATGGCAAAAAAAAAAAATTTGTATCAACAACAGATTTATATAACCATCCCCTTTCTGCTTATCATCCTATAGTAACATAATGGTAAGGACTTGTTTGCTGGTTTGCATCACATGTTGCTAAGTAACAAAGTGAATAAAAACGCAAATTTCCTCACAACGAAAAGTGTAAAATCATTGAAACTGGCAAAGCTGTCGGTTAAGATCACGTCTTCAGTTTTAGTGCTGTCAGTAGATTTTCCACCACGGGAGAGTCTTCAGACCAGAGAAGTTCAATATTTCTGGTTTCTCTATAACAGGGGTCCCCAAACCTCTTTTCTGTGAGGGCCACATCATTTTTCCTTTCTTTATTGGGGCCAGGTTGGTCAATAACTGAAAAATGTCATGGGTTGGATAGCAGATAGCAGATTAAAATAGCATTTTTATTATTTCTATTAGTATGATAGACATTTGATTATAAATTTGATGAGTATGATAAACATTTACGTTTATGCTATTTTGAATGTACCATTCTGTTGGTTGGTGGGTGGATCTAACAAATAATTAGGTTATGTTAATAGCACATTTTTTTGTTTGAAAGCCATATTGTTTTTGTCTGCTGTATCTGGAGGTACCAGTAACTAGCTTCTTTTGTGGATGTCCCATATCTTCCAATGTTGCTAGGGATAGTTACAATGTGCAATGAGTCATGCTTGAATATCATTACATGGCTGTTTGTAGGAGCAAACACATTTAATGAAATCACACAAGTTCTTTTAATACCTGGATTCAAGCATGTAAGAGCTAGCATGGAACAGATGCCTTGCAGGTAACCTCCACTGTTTTTCTCACCGTTTCATTGTGAATTTTCTGAGAACTTTGTTATAAACGTTAACATATTAGTTTTCATGAAATACTACAATTATTGGACACCAATTGTGAAATTGTTCAAGCAACCTATTCAACCAATTCTTACTAACAAATTGAAATTTTTCAGCTGAAAATTGGTTAATTAAAGAAACCAGCCTCATTTGTTGTTTAAGTTTGGTCGAAATTGCAACGAACTGCTAACATGACTTACGTCAGCTTAAATTGTGGCAGCTATTAGGGTTTAGAAATTGAACCAGTGGTGTGAATGGCTCCTGAGGTGAAATAGCTTTTTTGTAATGAAGTGGCTTTTAAAGCGCTGGCTGAAGACAATCACTGTACTTCCTATTCATCAGCCCCCTACTACCAACTACAAATATTGCTTTGAGTTTAACTCAGTCTTCAGCTTTATGGACAAAAGAAGTGCAGGGTGTTTTTTTTCCTGACAGAATCCTATAAATTTCAACCATTTGTGTGAATATTTCTAGCACTGGTTTCCAAGTACACCAAACTGAATGTCATTTAAAAAGCTCACTGTGCAGTAATAGTAAACTTGATTGCATGGCTGGGCATCGTGTGCCATTGGCTCGTTTTTTGCCACATTTTAATGTGTGATATTGTGATTTTTTTTTCCAAGCGCTAGAAAAGCTTCAGTATCTGTTTTCTCTGTAGCTCAATAAGCATCTGAGAACACTCCACTTTTTCCTTCAGGTCTTAACTGTCCCTATCTGTAGGTAGATAAGCAAGTAAAATATGTAGTAAGTATAGTGAAAACACAGAAAACATTCATTATTCCTGATTGGCAAAGTCAATTACAATGCAAAAAGGACCCAAGAAGAGTCAACGTGGACGTCATGGAATTAAAGGATGTTACAGAGCCGGGCTTTGTTGATTTGTTTGATGGGTTTTTGAGGTAAAAAGAAAGGAACACGTTTTTTGGTATTTCAGAAGTTGCAATGTCACTTTCGTATGCAGCTAATGCGATGACCTTTTTGTTTTCTAACCGTTACTCTGAATATCAATTGAACTGAAGCTTAGAGGCACATCTTTGTGTGGAAAGAAATTGCACCCCTATTTGCTTGTTAAACATCCCATTCCAGATTTAGTGCCCTTTTGCTTTTATAATTACCTCCACTCTTTCGAGAAGACTGATCAAGATTTTGGAACATATATATGTTTAAGATGAGACATTGATGTTAGTTGACTAGACCTGGTAAAGTGTTTCAGTTCATCGCTAAAGTGATCAGTAAGTTTGAGGTTGAGTTCCAGATTCTCTGCAGAAGAATTAATTTTTTCATGGAGCTCTTTTTGTACCCAGGGGTACTTTTATGCTGGAACTGGAATCCATTCTAGACATTTGCGTGCTTAAAACCCTGTGACTTTGTGCGAAGGCCCATGTATGGGTATGATGGTCAGGTATCCGATTTGTCTATAGAAAATACAGTAAATCTACTGCAAGTATGATAGATGAATTATGGATTGAATCTTCTGGTGAGCAGGGACTTACAATCTGATTTTATTGCTGCCACATGTATTCAATTAAGTTGTACTTCCACAGAATATAAAATATGAGAAGGTATCGGTGTATACAAAAAAAGTTAATGTAATTTGTAACTGTACTTAAGTAACCTTTTGTGCATATTTGTACTTTACTGAAGTATTTTTATTTGGAGAGACTTTTACTTTACTTCTACATTTTAAAGTCTTTGTAGTTCACCCAACTACATTTTGCGAAATCAGTCGTTCTTTGTATTTATAAATGGAAAAAAACGTAACCGGTCAAGCGTGCAGCAATCCACCAATCAGAATAGAGAGCACTCTGTTTTAAATGCTGCCCTAACCCTAACCCTGGTGGTATCTACTCAGCACAAACATACAGTTCAGTGTCAGTTAAACAGACAGCGGAACATTTCGAGAAGAATAAATGATGGAAGAAACTTGCCACAACACCCTTGGGCTTATTGGCTTGATTTTTCTAAAATGGTTAAAAAGAAGTATTTAAGCTCATGATCATTTTAATAGATATTAATTAAGGTTTGACTCATTAATATCTTCCTAGTAATCTACCAATCTAATATCTGCAGTCTTTATCCGGATTGTGGATGAGTGTGAAGTCCAGCCGAGTCTTCAGCATTTGCTCCTTGGTTGCTGTCGTTTAAATATCCATTATAGAAGTGTGACAAAAGAGTGGGCAGAGAAAACCTGACTGAACACACATGGCAGAATTCACAGGAGAATGATAGCAGGACATAAACAACTCTGTGGTTGTTTATCAAAATGGTATCAGTCTGCTTCACTTCATTTAGTGTCTGATGTTGCGGGCGAGTGATAATGACATTCTCTCCAAGAAGAGCTTAAGTTCATTAATACCTGAGGTGCTTTTTTGATTCAGTTTCTTGGTGTGTTTTTTTTTTTACATTAATATCTATATTACTGTCGGTAAGATGACGTCCATAGTCTAAGACATGCTATAGCACTGAAGCTGGATTCTGATTGGTCAGAAGGTTCTGACCAACATTCTAATAAAGCAAAAGACCCCAATGACCTTCGATTAAAGCGATCTATATGCAAGGCTATACACAGGCTTATCTAAACACATGTGTTCTAATACATTATTGTTTCTTTAGAATGCTATATTCGGGGCTTGGGTATTCACACCAATGGATTATAACTGTGTACATTTTTGGTATTTTGATATTTTCTGTGAAGATAACATTCATTTAACTTTTTAAAAGGAGTGTCAGTGAAAATGAACAGTCATACCAACAGCTATTGAGTGTTGTTTAGATCGAAGATTTGCAAAAAAGAAAGGCTACAAGGGAATAAATATATATAACATATAGCTACAATGACATAGTGATTAAAGGAACAAACTGCTTTCTTGGACATTCCACTTATTAAGGGAGAATTGGAGGCTCAGTGATTTTAGGCTCTGGGTTACTGATTGGAAGGTCAGAGATTCAAGCCCCAGTATTGCCAAGCTGCCACTGTTGAGCCCTTAACCCACTATGCTCCAGGGGTACTGTATCATGGCTGGTTTTGCACTCTGACTCCAGTTTCCCAATATTGTCAAGTATATGTGACAAGTAAAACACACCTTTAGCTTAAATATAATGAGTAAAATGTGAACTTGTTTTGTAGAACTACCTATTTGGAGTAATTTGGCAAATTGCTGTGGTGTATGATAAATTAAATACTTGGTGTTATAATAAGAACATTACTCACTCGGTAGTAATGATAAGTTCTCTTCATGCCGTTTTCTATAATAGCATGCCTCAAGTGTGTTATTCCATATAACACAGTATAATATAGAAATACTGTATGTATGATTAATGGAACCAATTAATTTCATTGTTTTTTTTCTTTTAGCTTTTAGTAAGAATATCCATGAATAATATCCAAATACAGTATCCATGAAATTACTGAGCAACTCCAACTACAATGGCTCAGGACCAAATGTGAATTTAATAGCCTATCACTGCACACCTTAAAAATGATGAAACTATAATGAATGGACATTTGGTGCCACCAAGATAAGAATGGGTTCCCTTTTTGAGTCTGGTTCCTCTCAAGGTTTCTTCCTCATACTATCTCAGGTAGTTTTTCCTTGCCACATTCGCCACTAGTTTGCTCATTAGGGACAAAGAATATTAAGGAACAAACGTATACATTCTTTTATAACCACTTTATTTATGTAAAGCTGCTTTGAGACAATGTCCATTGTTAAAAGTGCTATCCAAAAAAAAAAAAAAAAATGAATTGAAAATTGAACGAATAAACTGAATGGACCCCCAAAACTGGTGGAAATGCTGTTCCTGTAAACCAGAAACCTGATGCTAAGTTTGAGTTCCAGTTTTATGCTGCTTTATTTATCCAGACCCTAGAACCTTCCCCGAAGGACACTCAGTGAAAGTATCTGTCTTTCAGGACCAATCAATGTGAGCAGGAGCTTGAGAGGGTGTTGGATTTGATTTCCATCTGTAAGCACCACTTTATCTCTGAAGCAGCGATGGAGAAGGGTGGTACCTGCCCTTCCGATGAGAGCGAATGCAATAGTGGAGAGCAGGCATGTCTAAACTGGTGTCTTCATTACAGAGTGCCACACGTGTGTGTGTGTGTGTGGTACACCACCGGGGAGCATAAACACAGCTGGAACCTGCTCTACAGCAGTTCGCCCTCTGTAATGCTGCTCCTTCTGTTGGCTCTGAAGGATTTGCTCATTAGGGCATTTATACACTGCAGCTTACACATGATACTTCCCTTACAGACTCCACAGAGTTTCTGCATCAGATCTTGTGGCAAAATGAGATCAGCTCACCATAATTCACACTTGTCAGATAGATGTCTATTTTCTGGAGTAATGGTTAGCAAGATTTCTCTTACAAATACAGAAACATGTGCACATGGATAATGCTGCTTTCCTTAGCACAGGATTTATCTCAAGGAAAAGCTGCACCACAAGCACTTGATGAATGATGTGTGTACAGATGAGTGGATAAATCGTAGCTCTGTCATGCTTTGGGAAATCACCTTTACCATATATACTGAAATATTTTTATCCAGAGGGAGCGTTTTCATGTTGACCCCGCCCCCCATCTACTGGGTCATTAGGAAATCGACGAATAGGTTGTTAAGGATGCCGATGCAAATCATTTATATTTATATTTTACATTTATAGGATTTGGCAGATACTCTTTTTCAGAGCGACTTACAACTGAGAAGTTGAGGGTTATGGACCCAGCAGTAGTAGCTTAGTGGTGCTGAGATTTGAACTCCTGATCTTCTGATCCATAGTCCAAGCTACCACCTAGACAATCATGTGTTATGACCTTTACTTTTACCAGATCTCAACACAGATGAAAATCAATAAGAGATTTTGTAATAGTGGTGATCAGGGATTGGCTATTAGGAACAATGCTGATGAGTAATTGGTTTCTGGAGTGCCTTGGTGAGCAGTGATTGGCTTTTGGGAGTAATGTTGATTGCTCTTTGGGGACAAGAGTGAACTGTTTCCTTCTTTCGGATCTGCCTGGTTTGTACCCACTCTGTGCAGCTGGGGATGGTTTTGCATCAACAGCCTGGGGATCCATGAAATTATAAAGCAACATGGGAGATTTAAGGATGGATTTGGACTGTAGTTAATGTCAACAGTCTACTATAATGGCTAAGGACCACAGGTTAGGGTTAATTGTCATCATAATAATGTTAAAAGGTAATAATAGACATTCTGTGCCACCCAGATCAGCATGGGTTCCCTTTTAAATCCTGATCCTCTAAAGGTTTTTTCCTCATGCCATCTCAGGGAGGTTTTCCTTGCCACACTCGCCAGTAGCTCATTAGAGACTAAATTAAATTGATAAGGAACAAACTTATACATTCTTTTATTACCACTTTATTTGTGTCAAGCTGCTTTGACACAATGTTAGCTGTTAAAAGTGCTATACAAATAACAATGAATTAAACAAGTTAATTGTTGAAAATTATGCTGGTTAGTGACTGGTTGTTGGGAACAATGGTGATTAGTGAATAGTCTGTGGGAGTATGATTAGTAATCTGTGATTAGTAGTAAATAAAATAGTGCTAATAAGTGATCAGTTCTTGGGTACAATTTATGTTAGTGATTGATGTGACGTGAAGTGAAACATAGACTTTAGCAAATGCAACCCAGGCTTTGCTGAACCAGCTTTTATATTCAATCCAATTAAAGGTAATCATGTTAAAGAAACAAGCTTATTTTTTTTATACCTACTTTAAACTAATTCCATTTGAAGTTTCAGCGATAGCTAACATATCAATAAACAGGACCACTGTTAGTAAGCTTTTAGCCATTTACTGGGTAGTGATTGTGCTATTTGATGAAGCATGACTTTTCACAATGAACAGTCCAATTGCACAATTACTGCTTCATACAACTGTCAGGCCCAGGAGGCAAAAAAGCAGTGAAAAGTTAAAGGGTAATAATATCCCTACAATGTCCCTATAGTCATTAAACCAGGGCCGGTGGCTTAATGGAATCTATTGAACTCATCCATATAAAACTTCAAGACACTGGTGTAAATAAGTGTGGGAGACAAATCACAAAACCACAAACATTTTGTCTTTGCCTTCCAATCAACACTCAAGCTGAATCAAAAGCTTCAATCCGTCATGATGTGCCCTTTACTCTTAGTATGCCATGCAGTCAGTGGGGTATCCTGATTCCCTCCACAGAGCTTTTAGGTATTTCTGATGATGCTTTTTAAAGCAAGTGGCATTGGCACATCTTGACAATGCACACCATCTATGTCATTGACATCCAAAGATTTGTAAACCATACACATGAGATAATGGGTGGGGCTGAAGTTTAGATATTATTAGAGGAAGGAAAGCATGCAGAAAGCCTGTTTTCTACTATTGAGTGACTTTGACAGCTGTCATCTGCTAGTGTGGACACCAAGACAGAAATCAGGTGTGGACAAACCAATTAGTGCCAGCATTCTCCAGCCATAACAAGTTGTCATTTCATCAGCCTGTTACATAAAAGTCCAAAGCAGCATCCTAATCAAGGACACAGAGACAGCTGCCCCTATGGTGCTCACTCCATTTTGTCTTTGTCAAACGTTAAAAGCTCATCAGAATTTTCTTCGAAAATGAGGTAAATCTCCAGAGGCATCCACTTTATTAGAGAAATGCAATCAGGAAAAAAGAAGTCTCTAATGGATTTCCAAGTGGTTGTTTTTTTTAAGCCAGTGTCCAAAGGCAAGACAACTTGCATTCTAGTCATGTGCAAAGACAATTACAATATAATACGCACAAATGCACAAGACACAAGAGGAAGTTTTGGGCTCTTAATTCTCAGTGGAGACAACACATTTATCCTTAACAAATATGAGTTTATGTGTATATGTGTGGACTCATCTGTCCACAGAACTGTCTTTCAGTCATTTACTGTCAAATATTTGTGTGTTTTTTTGCTTTTGACCTTGATAATATGATAAAAGCCTAGGTGGTTTCTAATAAACGTCATGGTGGTGCGATGCACCTCAGGCTACTGACTTATCTGACCATATCGGTTAAGATGATGGATGTCTGATCAGAAGGTTGTGAGTTCAAATCACCAGCACCACACAGGTGCCACTGTTGGTGTTGTAAACCACTCAACTGTAAAAAACAATATAATTGTATAATTGTAACTCAAAATAATGGTGTCTATATAGTGCCATAAATGTGAATGTACAGTAGATTAAGCATACTAACAGCATGTTGACTTATCGTTGAGGTCACAAACACATGTGCTTCATTGGAAACTTTGTTAGAAGGACTAAACATTCATGTATTTATGGTTTACTCTTGACCACCTTGAAGACCACCCATTTTGTCAAATACAGTAGGGATTGCACTAGAGTTTATATTCCTGTTAATTTTCATCAGCTTTTACATTAATTTTAGTCCAGTAATTGGGCAGGCCACCTTAACTTTATTCCTGAGGCATACAAACATTCGCATTTAGCTGTGTAACATATCAACATCCCTCTGCAGCATATATCGATCGTAAGAGGATGTGTGTGTGTGTGTGAAGCTATCATTTGTCTAAATGACAAGATGGTGACATTAGGAAAGCAGAAATGGAGCTGTTTGCATCTCCCTATGCTCAGTTATTAAGCATTTATCACCTCAAATGTGCTAATGAAGTTTTACTCGCCAAGTTGGCCCTCACTGTCTTGAAATATGTCTCTGTGCTATTGTTTTTAGCAGCAGAAATTGCACTACTGTCTAATTTCTTTTCACAGCACACTATAGAGTCTCTGGAGACTGTTGAGTGTGAAAATCCCAGTAGATCTGAATTGTTTAAAATCAACACAAACTACTATTTTTATTATTATTACTATTGGACAAATGGTCCAAGATGTTTTGGGCATCTTGTTTTTCCACAAACATTCAAAATCTTTGATATAGACATTACCTGTATATCTTGACCAGGATGGTTTTATACATAGTTCCGCTACCACATAGATATAGTTTACATGGGCACTGACCTCAACGCTATTGGAACACCTTTGGGATGAATTAGAGCACTGACTGCAGTCTAGGCCTCCTCATCTTACATCAGTGCTCGACTGTACTAATGCCCTTGTGGCTGAATGAGCACAAATCTCCACAAGCAGACTCCAAAGTATAGTGGAACATCTTTCCGGTAGAGTGGAGGTTATTATAACAGCAAATTACATGCGAAATAGGATGTTCAAAAAGCATAAAGTGGTCCCCAGTTGCTTCCAAAAATCGCACCCATATCCCCCCCTCAGCCCCTATGGTACCTTAGTGAATTTATCTAGACATTATGTCACTTTATAAAAGTAATAGTGTACAGTATTTTAAGCAAATACATAATTTTAATTGTTATTCCTAATGTTCCTGAACATTCGGTTAATGTTAACATTTCCATGTTACTTCAATGGGGGTTCAAGTGTGAAAGGAGTGGGGGTTTCTTGGGGTAAATAAGCTAGAGTGGAGAGAGAGAGAGAGAGAGAGAGAGAGAGAGAGAGGGAGAGAGAGAGAGAGAGAGCAGCAGTTTAGGTATAACCCTTGTAGAATATGGGTTATGGCCAAAACAATAACCCTGGAAGTTCTATAATAAAGACTCGTCTGTTTACTCGTCAGTGAACGCAGCAAGAGTTTTGGTCAGAACCCAGAATCTTTGTATTATTTTTGTCTGATTTCTATCTTCTAGCTGCAGCAACTTCAGATTGGTTTTCCCAGACCACTAGGCCTTTGCTCTGTTAAGCATTGACTGAACTACAGTTCTAACTACATCAATGTGATGCCCCTTTGCTTCTTATTGCAATCCAATGCAAAACCATAAGAAAGCTCTACATTTGCAAAGCTATTTTCCACACCACAGCTAATCAATTGCAACTGTGCATATTAAGTTTTATATAATCCATATTACATGGTGGGGTTTATGTGTTTTTTTTTTTCGTTTTTTTTTGAGTAAACTGCTGGCTAATGCAGGGATGAGTGGTCTTACATAGAAGCCACCATAATCCATGTCGACTGATGTTGCTTTCAGCGATTTGGTCCCTGCACAGGTCTAATTTACAGAGCAGCTGGAGCTTGACCATATTTTTTTGCACTTGGTGTTTTTTTAGCACTGTTGGTGTGTTTGGGAACTTGCTTTCGTTCCTTAAGTTGCAGCGCTTGTTTAGTATTTATAGCACACACGATGCATTTCACAGATAGCGTAAGATTTCAGCTTTTATCAGTGCAGTGCCATGCTACCTGCCAGATTCTGTTATCATATCAGTGTGCAGTAGAGCTTGGTTTTCAAGAACACGAGAGGTCACCCCTCAAGCTTGGAGCTGTACTGTAGCTATAATTACAGCCGTTTTTTTTTATAATGCTTTTTGACCCGCTCTTGTAAACTGTATGTCATGTAAATCTGTACACCAGGGAGAAGAAAACACCTGCTGCATGTGGTACCTTTCCTATCAACCTGTGCATGTCTGAGAAAGCATCTGTGTGCCTTAAGCTTGATAAGAAAAGTATCTTAACATAAAAGCTAAACATTTAATCTGTTGATGAGGCGTCTTTCACTTAAGGTAAAAGTGTCATTTATACATACTGTAAGTATAAATCATCACTGTGCTCTTTGAAAAATGATATTTTATTCAACTTCTAATCATACTTCTAGTTTGTCCATGCTCACATACTGTATATAAAATTTTATGTTTCTCTTATGATTCAACAAGTCACACATCCATCTAGTGTGTGACACAATCCATTATCCACATACAGGAACCTGTCAGTTCTAATATGTAAACAAAAAACATATTCGGCAGCATTTTACTTTCTGAAAAGACATATCATTGATGTCATGTCTAAATCTCCTTTTTCAATGCAACCGTAGGTTAGCCTTTGTTTTGACATGTCCATTTATCCATTCAGGTTTTTACCTTTGGTGGGGCTGTTTTGTTTAACTGCAAAAAAGTCCACTTTAAATAATACTCAGTAGAGCTGCTCTTGCTTTGCATTTCTGTAAATCAGCGGGATTACGCATCGACGTGCGACAGCATTAAAAACACTTGCCTCATACCGTGTTGGACCTGCTAGTGCCACCAAAACAGCTTTGAACTATAAACCCATCTGGCACCAAATTTATGCCGCAGACCCTTGTAAGTCCTGTAAGTTGTAATTTAAGGCCTCAGTGTTTTGTTTAGCATATCCCACAAATGCTTGATCTGTTGAGATGTGGGAAATTTTATGGTCAATTCAACACGATCCTCAAAACTTAAATGAACAATATTTATAGTGTGTTATAGAGCATTAATTTTTTTTGAGAAAGTCAATCCCCAGTAGGGAATAGTAGTGGACAGTAAATGTAATATGTTACTGTACTTAAATAACTTTTATTTTATAAAGTTTTCAATTTTTTTCACCTTATTTAACAAGTCAATTATCTTACTAACTACATTTTGTAAAATCGGTTGTTCCTTTTTTAATTATGAATTGATAAACACTGAACTGGTCAAGCACGCAGCAAGCCACCAATCAGGGTACTGTAGAGCACTCGCTCTGTTTTGATTGTCGCTCGGTGGCATCTACTTAGTACAAACATACAGCTCAGCGTCAGTACAACAGCAAGCAGAACATTTTGAGAGGAATAAATGATTGACTCTAATTTGCGACAACTCCGTGGCCTTATTTGCGTGAAGTATTTGAAAAGAGGGTTTTGGGCTCATGATAGATATCAATCAGTGTTTGACTCATTAATATCCTTCTATTAATTGTGTGCTAAGAGTTACGTTAGAATCTTTCACAAAATCTGAGTTGATTAAGCAGTAACAAAAATGATAACAGGACATTATTGCTAAAATAAATCATAGTACTTTGGACATAAGTACATTTGAAGGCGAATACTTTTGTACTTTTACTCAAGTGGAAGTTTAAAGGGAGCACTTTTACTGTTACTGGAATAATATTTTACTGAGTGTATCTCTACTTTAACTTAAGTACATGGTTTGTGTACTTCACCCACCACTATTTTGTCCAATCTACCATGAAGGGGTAACCATGGCTTGCAACATGAATACCAGGATCCAGGGTTTCCAAACATAGGAAGTAGACTGGCTAGTGTACTTCCTTTAGTGCGTCCTTTAGTGCATCCTTTGCCATTCCACCAATATCCTCTTTAAGGGCAATGCTTCCTTTATGATGCTGATAGTGAAGACATTACAGCATTTATCAGATAGAGGAAAATAACCTTTTGTGCATTCCTGAGAATGACAAGGCTAAAAGTAAATGGTGAAACAGTATACCAACCCCAGATACCCAATTAGCAATTGCTTTTAAAGTTCTTTCTTCTCACCATATGGATGAGAAGATTCATTCTTACCTGGGCACCTCCTATTATTAGGCAAACAGTTTAAGTGCCAGTGCAGCATTGAGAATAATTCACCCACCCAGATAATATTTGCATGTAAACACCTTTATCCAGATTTACAATGTGATTTATACAGCAGTTGATAGTTAAGGGCTATGTTCATGGTCCCAACAGATGCAACTTTCTTTCGGAAAAGAACTCTGAAAAGATTTGTCGTTGTGTTGTAAAGTTAAATCCCAGCAATCCCTCTAATTGCTTAATAATTTTTGAGACTGCGCATGATGGAGAAAGGATAATGAATATTGGGAAACCTAGCAATTTATTCAACAGCTTCATCTGAACCACTCACACATAATTCAAGTTCACACAACGAATTGCCACTTTCAGATGGAAGAGGATATGAATCAGTATGGGAAGTATAAAAGTAAGCTAAGGGCCTTTACCACAGCCATCTATCTACTCAATGAGCTCTTTTTTCTTCAAAGTGCACCACACTTTATTTAACTTTACATCAAAAGCCAAGGTGAGGTGAATCTGTGACTCAAGGCGTCTCTCTGTGACTCTCCCCTCTTTGTGAACCTGACACCTTGCCTTCACTTCCCTGAATAAGTAATCATGTCATCATAGCGTAGTTTTCACTCAGGTGTCAGTGCAGATGACCTTCGCTCTGCTTCTGCTCTCGCTGCGTTTTGTCAGTTCATATTGGTTCAACTTTCCTGCTGACAGATAAATGTTCTTAGAAGTTCTAATATTTTAAAGTTGAAAAGAAATACTGACTCTACTTGGTTGTGAATATTGTAGTCACACTGCCAAACGGCTTAACAAGTCTTCTTTTATATGTAGGATTCTTTTGGCTGCAATTTAAGGTTTATTAGTAAACTGCACAGAATAGTTCATTTGTCCTATAGAACTTTACAATGTCCTCACCATGACAGATCATAATGTTGCTCTAATGAGGCTCTTTAGCACTGATACCCACCTGTTTTATGACATACTAATTAGCAAGAATATAAATTCACGGCTGGTGGTGGCTCAGTGGTTTAGGCATTGCACTTTGAATTGGAAGGTCATGAGTTCAAATCCAAGCACCAACTGCTGGGCTCTTGAGCAAGGCCCTTAACACTCATTTGGATAAGAGCATCTGCCAAATGTCTTATAATTACTTACACTGTGTCCACCTGTGTAATGCGAGGTCAATACAGCTGTTTTTGGAAGGCTTCAGAGTTTGTTAAAGTACAGTCTGTGGAGCACCATTACATTTATTATTCAAAAAAGCAAAGAATAAACAATGTCACCCAAAGAAGAGTGCCCACGCATGGAGACAGAGGAGCAATCAAAGAGGCCAAGGGTATCTCTAAAGGAGCTGAAGTGATCGAACATTCAGATAAAAGAAACTATACATAGATAAGAAAGCACAAAATAACTAAATTAAAGGGCTAATATTTAAATAAATGGCCCATTCACACAGGATTTTTTCCCTTTTGAGACTAGTATTAGAGTTTTTGCTTCTGGACACAAGAACATTACATTTGACAAAACCTGACACTATTTACACTGTGAAGCATTGTGATGGGAGCAATATTTCTGAGACCTGAGACCTATAAACTGAAGGCAAGATAGCAGAGAAATTAGGATCAACCACTAGAATAAAACCTGTTCTGGTAGTCTGGCAAAGATTGAACATTTGTGGCAAGAAACATGGGCAAAAAATGTCAGGATCCAAATGTGTTGAAGACATCGTGCTTATGTAAAAATAGAAAATATCTTCACTACCTTCAAATAGTTTTGTAGTGCTATAAAATGCAAAAGTAAAGATTGTTTTATATGTGTATATACATATATATGCAGGTGCATGACCACTGTGAGAGACATAATCTAAAAATAAAAATCCAGAAATCACAATATATGAATTTTTAACTATTTATTTGTTTGATGCAGCTGCAAATAAGTATTTGAACACCTGAGAAAGTCAATGTTAATATTTGGTACAGTAGCCTTTGTTTGCAATTACAGAGGTCAAACGTTTCCTGTAGTTTTTCACCAGGTTTGCACACACTGCAGGAGGGATTTTGGCCCACTTCTCCACACAGATCTTCTCCAGATCAGTCAGGTTACTGGCTTGTCGCTGAGAAACATGGAGTTTGAGCTCCCTCCAAAGATTCTCTATTGTTTTTAGGTCTGGAGACTGGCTAGGCCATGCCAGAACCTTGATATGCTCCTTACAGAGCCACTCCTTGGTTATCCTGGCTGTGTGCGTCGGGTCATTGTCATGTTGAAAGACCCAGCCTCGACCCATCTTCAATGCTCTAACTGAGGGAAGGAGGTTGTTCCCCAAAATCTCGCAATACATGGCCCCGGTCATCCTCTCCTTAATACAGTGCAGGTCGCCCTGTCCCATGTGCAGAAAAACACCCCCAAAGCATGATGCTACCACCCCCATGCTTCACAGTAGGGATGGTGTTCTTGGAATGGTACTCATCATTCTTCTTCCTCCAAACACGTTAAGTGGAATTATGACCCAAAAGTTCTTTTTTGGTCTCATATGACCACATGACTTTCTCCCATGACTCCTCTGGATCATCCAACTGGTCATTGGCAATCTTAAGACGTGCCTGGACATGTGCTGGTTTTAGCAGGGGAACCTTCCGTGCCATGCATGATTTCAAACTATGACCTTTTTTCACCAAGCTGCTTGGCAATTTCCCCGTAGCCCTTTCC
>MU574226.1:3433098-3639672 GCA_024362625.1 Silurus asotus | reverse complement strand
GCACATATGTATTTTGCAGTGTCTGGAAGAGATGAAAATTTCCCCAAATAAAGACTGAGCTCAATTAATTTCTACGATTCTTGTTAAAAGATGTTTAACAAGAAGATATAAAAGCAAGCAAGGGACAAAGTGCCTATTACTCTAATTAACAACATTTTCAGTACTCTTAAAAGGTTATACCAAACTAAAAAGAAGCAGTAATGCTTTCTTTAAGTCTATAATTTACCAAGCAGCAGTAGCATCTGCTTCATTATGAATGTAAGCATCTCTGCTTTTAGTGAATACAGTCTGTTCCTGTTCTCATCTAACATGTGCACTGCCTGTCAACACTCATACAAAAAGCACATTTCTGACAGAAACTACTTTTATTCCTCTTCCAGACATTTAGTGAGACTGTGCTTCTTTTGAGTCGATTATGAAGGTAGACGTTCAGCTCAGCTGCGGGTGGCACCTTCCTGTTCTAATCATTGCTTTTATCTGCACGGAGAATGTCCTTGTGTATTTCTTGATTTCTTGTGCATAATAATTGATGCCATTGAAAATCAATTCAATTTCAACTTTAAATTCAATTGATTCTTATTTGTATAGTGCTTTTTACAGTGGACATTGTCTCAAAGCAGCTTTACACAGATAAAGCAATTATAAGGTTGTATAATAGAATGTGTTGGTTTATTGTCTATAAGTCTGATCCTTATAATAGTTTTTCCCTAAAAATTGAGCCATTGGCATGTGTGGAAAGGAAAAACTTTAAAGAAACCTTGAGAGGAACCAGACTCTAAAGGGGAACCCATCTTCATCTGGGTGGTACCAAATGTTCATTAATTGCAGTTCCAATTTTTAAGTGTGCAGTTACTTGACAGCCTAAACCAGTGAGCATCACAAAAAAAATATAATTAGTCAATTTAACCATGATTCCTAGTGCCTTCAAACAACAATGTCTGCTAGAAATTTATAATGATTTGGGCAACCGTCTCATGGAAATCATTAGGTCCTGTGAATGCTCTGCATGACCACATAATAGCCACCTAATATGGCACATTTGTACCTTTTACTAGGTGCACATTAGGCAAACGCTTTTTTCTAACAATGTTTTCATATTTGTGGTAAATAATGCTTTTACTAGTACTGCTAAAATTATTTGGGTGGCTTGGTGAGAGATAAGAAGTGAAAGTGTTCAATAATACCTTCCATGGCCTCCCCAGAATGGTGGTGTTCAAGTGTACCTTCCTTGGCCCCCTAGGATGAGTGGTGTTCAGCAGCACCTTCCATGGCCTCCCCAGGATGAAGGTGTTAAATAGTACTTTCCTTGGCCCCCAAGGATGAGGGTGTTCAACAGTACCTTCCATGGCCTCCCCAAGATGAGTGGTGTTTAACAGCTTCTTCCTTGGCTCTCTAGGATGAATGGTGTTCTTAAGCAGCTTCTATGGCCTACCCAGGATGAGGGTGTTCAATAGTACTTTCCCTGGCCCCCAATAATGAGGGTGTTCAACAGCACCTTCCATGGCCTCCCCAGGATGAGTGGTGTTCAGAAGCTCCTTCCTTGGCCCTCTAGGATGAATGGTGTTCTTCAGCAGCTTCCATGGCCTTCCCAAGATAAGGGTGTGCAATAGAAACTTCCATGGCCTTCCCAGGAAGAGAGTGTTTAATAGTACTTTCCTTGGCCCCCTAGGAAATCTCTTTAACTACTAGCATTCCTTTTGTTGTCTTGAAGTTAACTATGAACTGTTTCGTTGCTTAGCATAAATCTCATTTCTCAATTTATCACCAAGTGTGTCTCATTGTGAGGCTTGAGTTTTTTACACCTACACCACCTGCAACATGGGAGTCTGATGATACCGCATGTGCTGGCATGGTTGTGGCAGTTTATTTTATGGATTAACTGGGTCAGTGTGTACCCTTAATTACTTGGTGAAATATGCTGTGTATGAAGACAGGCTGTCTAAAGTACACCAAAATGCCACATGGCGTTTACAAATGTAAATGAGTTCTCAAATGTCTAATAAGGTTTATAGTGGTGACCTTTATGCATTTATGAATTGACCTTTCTCTTCGAAGACATCTGAAAGGCTTGCTGTACAGGACAAGACATGTTGCTCTATTTCCGTAATGATATTCCAGTTCTTCATTTTGTGCCATGACGGAAAAAAAAACCATTATTTTTGTGCTATTTTCAGACAAAATAAATAGACTGTCTGCTTTATATTGATTCTTTGCAAACTATCTGCAGATTTGTGCCATAAAGACATGAGTAATGCTTCACATGTAGTGTAGTATAACATATACAGAGGGTTCTTTCTTAATGTCAGGAGATTTCATATTCCAGTGTAGTATCAGATAACTGTACTGATTACTATACAATAACTGGTATTACAGTACATTTAGAACCCTGGTTTTCACATTTGAGTCTGGGTTAAAGTTGTATTTATTTATTTAATTTATTTATTTTACCATTTAAAAGAGGTTCCCATGGAATTTTTGTTTTCACAGTTACATTTTATGAACCCCTGCTGTAAGCAACACTGCTGTGAATATGCCCTATGTACATACAGAAACAGAAGCTCATGAGGACACAGTGGCGTGTTATAAGATAGGTTCTGAAAGATCCTTTACAAAGTAAATAAATAAATAACACAGCACAGATCAGCAGGGCTTCATTCTGGCAGCGTGGCCGTTTTGTTCTCCCGGAGCCTCCGCTTTTGTCGTCGCCTCGTTTTTTTTTTTCTCTTCATTTGTGACAAGCTGCCATTGTTTGTGTCTGTACACACTGCAAAAAGAATTGTCAACTCCAGACACTTAACTGAACGGGAATGTATTGAGCCGCAGGACTTAGTATTAGTATCTTCCCTCGTTCTCTTACACACTTTTGCCCTGGGGGGATTTCCCATTGCTGGAAGAGCTGCACAGCCAAAGCATCATGTGTAGTTTATTATTGGAGCCAAGCTCTCACAGGCCCAAAGCAATCACAGAAATCAGCTTAAAGCCTTCCCTAAAGTCACTGGTAAACCCGCCTGAGCTTGTCTACAATAGTATGTGTGCACCTGCAGCACATTTTATACAAGGTTCTATACGCATTTGTACATATGTAAAGGCATCTCAATAATTCCCTCTGTTTCATAGCGTTTACTTAAATAGCATGGAAATTCTGTATACTGAGTCTTTTCAAAATACCATTAAAATGTCAACAAAATACACAAAAATACAGTGTACTGTCTTTATGCAGTAATTAGATCTCAAACAATAAACCTGGTTTTATCTTTCTCTTACAGAGGAGGAGTTGTAGTTACCTTCTGTGCACCATCCTGCTATTCATTGCCGTGCTACTGGCTCTCACGGTAACAGGCACCATCCTCTTAATGAACCACTCCCAGACACCTCCATCCCCCGATGCGCCGCCACTCATCACTACTAATCAAGATGAAGGCAACGCCCTGGTGACTGTAGAAAGAGGCGACGGCTCCCGCATTAACATCTTCATCGAGCCCAACTGCCCCGATTACAACAGCAACTTCCTGAGACTGGAGGGGGTCCAGACGTCCCTGCTGCACTCGCTCAGCCACCATGACACAGACCTGAAGTCGGTAAAGGGACAGGAGAGAGGTCTTCTCGTCCAATTGGCTGAGCAAATCGCTAAGCTGTCAGCCCATATTAACCAGATGAAGGCGGAGTACAGCGCACTAAGGCAGGGCCAGACCAGCATCAGCCAGGAGATCAGCATGCTGCAAACTGAGCAGGCCAGGCTTGTCCAGGTGAGACACCGAGAGCTGATATAATGGGGGAAATCGACCGAAGCCTAAAAAAAATTTTGCCTTTACACTTTGAGCTGTTCCAGCTTATAATTAAGTGGATACTGGGTTTGGGTATCTGTTCAAATGTCTTATTTAATCGTATATAAAAAAAACAAAAAAAAAAACGTGACGTCAAACTTTGTCATGAAATTCAGAGTTACACTAATAAACAGAATGCAAATCTGTATTAACTATGTCAATTAGAGCTAAATAGCCTGAAAACAGAAAGGGAGCTACAGCTTTTACAGTACCTGAGAAAGCATGTTATTATTAACCTTAAGCAGCAAACAATGCTATGCTTAAAATAAGTCTACAGATGCATATAGAAGAAAGAAACACAGAGTCACAAAAATGGGGTATGGATTATATGCAAAAAAGGAAAAGGCATAGCTCAGTGGTTAATTTCTTGGATTCCTGATCAAAAGGTTATGAGTTCCAATCCCTTCATCACTTCGTTGCCACTGCTGAGCACTTAACCATGGCCCTTAAGCCTAAACTGCTCTGTTGTATGTATTAGATAATTGTAGGTCGCTCTGGATAAGGGCGTATGCCAAAAATGTAAATGGGAGCATGTAGTGTATTTATTCTTGTATTATTTCCTTTTTATTGGGATGAGGAGGGTGTCACCAACCACTATCTTGCATACCAATCAGCTAATGTGCAGTTGCACCCCTGCTTCTACCCAGAATATAGCCAACCAGCCAGTGGTGGACTCAAGTATTACTATACATGATCATTATTTATTTTGGGAAGCATTTATTCTCCTACATTTCAGACAAAATTTGTTTTTTATTTTCTCACAATTTTGAACCAAATATTTAAATTGTGTTAAATGAGAACCTGTCATTAAAGCACAAGCACTCTCTGGTAAGAGTTTGTGTGGAGTAAATGTGGTTGTGTGTGTGTGTGTGTCTTACTGAGTGTTTGTAACAATAGAAAACACTCTACTGTGAAGTAGAATGGAACATCGAATTGCATCAATTATTACAAATATAGTTCTCAAGGATCAGTAGGATCTTTTCTTTCAAAACTCAAGTTTGATACTTTTACTCAAGTAGAAATGTAAAAGCAGTCTTTTTACTTTTACAGGAATAATATTTAAGCAGGTGGTTTGTACTTTATAATCAGGAACGGTGCATACCACAAGAGCAACTAGCTCATATTGCTAATGCTATGAATGCAATGTATTGAAATGTATATTAATCAGTAACTAATACATAAGATATTTATGAGACTGAGATATTCAAGTGTTAGCCCTCAGATGCCTCCTTTTCCTTTTTTTTGTTTTTGTTTTTCATTTTTGTATTATTCTAAGTAAATGATGAATATTCAAAAGAAGTTTACATGCCAAACAGTCATGGTGGGCCCTTAACAAAAAACCCAACACAATTCCCAGCTCCAATTTTTCATTACAAGCTTCTTCTCCTTTTTTTGTGATAAAATTTGCATTCCCTGTCAACCACTCATACTCATTTATAATCTTGGTGATTAGAAATTGATTGACCTTTATGTGTTCTAGGTTTTAAGATATGACCACTTTGCCAATATTAACAGAGCACCTTATTCATTTCCAAGCAAAAGCTCAGGTCCCTTGTTTTAGATGGCCAGAAACTTAATTATGGTAGTTATGTGGTAATAATTATAATATATGGTGAGCTGGTCAGCTAGTTAAGTGAATTTTTATCGAACCATGGAAATGAATAAGTATATGTTGGCTATGAAGTATATAATAGTCTTTGACCTGCATTTTGACAGAATTGCTTACACCTCACATCTCGGTTATTTCAAACTGCTGCATTTATTATTTATTAGGTAGATGAGGTTCATATGTTCATTACTGTATCCTTTATAAAGCTTTTGAGAACCCACACAAACCAGGATCTGCACAATTCTGCCCTCCCAACTCATCTCTGCTTTAGCAAACTCCAGGGATATAGACATAAGCACAATTTTTTTAATCAAAAGGAAAGGCATACAGAGCTTTACAAGGACGAGAAAAGTGTTGATGGCGTATATCCGCGGTTTTAGACTGGACCCTCGATCCACAAACCCCCCTCCCACGTATATATATTTAAATGACCCTTCAGCTAAACAAGCACTTCAAACTTTAGCAAGTTCTACCTCTAGGAGTTATTTTGGTGATTCTACTGGGCAAGGTGATAATTTGGAGAGAACATAAATATAACCTGTAATAGTGTTATTTCAGGGTTGGCACTAGACATGCCTGGCAGACTGAGGGACAGATGGGACCAGCTGCCTGACCATTTAGATCAGCATTTTATGAATTCAGCCAGTGAACTAGGAGCATGCCTTCATTAGATTTCCTCAGACAGGCAATAAACACCAGGCTCCATCAGCTATCCGCCTAGATGAACCATCTCCCGTAAACCCTTGTGTTGTGCTTGATTTGGTTATTGTTTGTCATGTTCTCTTAGGTTCGTTTATAAGAAGCTGCACATCTTTAGTTGAAGGACAGATGAGCTGTGCACATTACGTAAGAAGTTTTTTCACCTTGGAGAAAAAATAAATAAAAAAGATCACGGCTTTCAGCCGCTGGGAAGTAATTGTCAGGGTGAGAAAAGTCCAGACAGGCTAATGCTTATAGCTCTACACTGTACCACGCTTGTAGCACAGCTCAAATTGACCCACCATCCATTCAGATTTAAGAAAGTCATGCTTTAAGACCCTTCTTTTTAATGGCACCCAAGTGTTGGAATGGCCTTGTTCTTGGATGTCCGAGCAGCTGAGTCACTAGAATTGTTTTCTAATAAACATTCAAGAGCATTCTCGACACAAAGTACTAAAATAAGTATTCTTTAGTAACCCTTAGTTCACTCCGTCATTAAGGTTAGATTTTTTTCTTTTCTTCTTTTTTTTAACAGCCAGGCCTCATTCGGCTTTCAACTACAATATAATAATACAGATAATACATGACAATTTATGGAAAAATCAATCTTGTATCATTACTTTAATTATTGATCATAATAGTAAATGAAGTCAAGGGGATCAAATCTTTTTTTTTTTTTTTTGTCATCTGCCCAAGACTAACAAAGATTTTCTGAAAGAAATAACTTGATAACTTTCAACCACAATGACCAGTTAATTTCATGATTCCATGAAATGATAGAAAAATATACCTTGACTAGGTTGTCAGTCTTTAGACATTACAAACCTTAACAACCATAGTAAGCACAAAAATAAGAACATTGCATTATTTTTAATATATAAACTGTCTAAGAATATAAAAAGATCTCTTATTTAAAAAAAAATCCTTACCCTTGTACCAGTAGCCTTTGAAAAACTGACTCTCCTGATCCATAAATCCACTGTTGCTTGCTTGGAATTTAGAAGCTACTCTGTGACCTGTGTTTTTTTTTTTTCTCCAAATCTATAGGATTGATCGTTCCCCGTGTCAGGTCGGGTCATCACCTCGCAGGCTTCTATCAGGAGTTCCTCAGGGTTCTGTTCTCAGTCCATCCTTGTTGTGCATACATAATAAATTACTGAGCAGCAAAAACAGACATTGCAGTGTTCTCCTACCACTTATGAGCCTTCTAGAAGGCAAATCAGTCCAGACCAGTGCAAAAAATATTACTTTTGGATCAATTGCTTTTTGGTTTAGTTGGACTTTATTAGTATATAATTAAACAAACCATAATATCATTGTTTTTTGTTCGGTTTATCCTTGAGCTCAGTACCAGTAATCAGTAATTGTTTCACTTGAGGCGTTTGTATTAATTTGGTGGCGAATAACGTCCTCGCTGCAATTAAACCATGCTTCAGATTCTACAGCTACTCAGACCCGCATCCGATTGCAAGTGTAATGCTTTTGGTTGACAAAAGGAACCAGAGCAAAAATGTATAATTGTAGTAGAAAATCTGAGTTCCATGAAAGCAACATCAGATAGAACTTTTCATGACACCTCTTCAAAGATCAGATCTTATCTCAAACCACTCAGTCACCACTAACCATCCAGGCAGCACACAGAGCAGAATACTGATGTGATTTAAAAAAACACACCAACCACCATTCTTCAGACTGCTGCTCAACTTCTTATACACACTTCAGCTCTGGCTCTACACATTCCAAGTCAAATCTCTTCTATAAAGCATTAAAATTTTGCTACTTTATTTAATCACACAAATTTCTCAAATCTCAGTTTAATATACAAACAAATTACATTTGTACTGATTGGCCAGTCAGAGGGACCGAGCTGGGAAGGATGTGCTGCAAGTTAAAGCAATAAAAGATGCAAGAGGAAATGTGTTGACTAGTGAGGAGTGTGTTTTGAGAAGGTGAAGGGAGTAGTTTGAGCAGCTGATGAATAAGGGAAATGAGAAGGTTGGATGCTATGGAGATGGTGAAGCAGGAAGTGGATAGGATTAGTGAGAAGGAAGTGAGAGCAGTGATTAAAAGAAGGATGACATACCGGTAGAAGCATTGAGGTGTTTAGGAAATGGTCAGTGGAGTTTTTAACCAGATTGTTTAACAAGACTTTGGTAGGTGAGAAAATACCTGAGGAATGGAGAAGAAGTGTGCTGGTAATGATCTTTAAGATTTAGGGAGATGTGCAGACCTGCAGTAACTACAGGGGAATAAAATGTATCAGTCTATTAAGTGACCATGAAGTTAAAGGAAAGAGTAGTGGAAGCCAGGCTGAGAGAAGAGGTGCCCATTTGTGAGCAACACAGACATGTATGAGGACAGTGTGACAGCAGTAAAGTGTGCAGTAGGAACGACAGACTGGTTTAAGGTGAAGGTTGGGTTGCATCAAGGATCGGCTCTGAGCCCCTTTCCTGTTTGCAATGGTGATGGACAGATTGACAGACGAGGTCAGACAGGAGTCTCCATGGGCTATGATGTTTGTGGATGATATTATGATTTGTGGTGAGAGTAGGGAGAGCTGAAGACAAGGAAAAAGAAAGACAGTAGAAGTAAGACAGAGAACATGTGTGTACTAACAGATACTAAGGGTATCTACAAGAGTAAAAGGGAAAGTTTATAAGACTGTGGTGAGACCTGATATTTTGTATGGTTTAGAGACAGTGGCATTGACTAAAAGACAGAAGGTGGAGCTTGGGGTAGCAGAGCTGAAAATGCTTTTCATTAGGAGTGATGATGATGGACAGGGTTAGAAATTAGTTTATGAGGGGGACAGAGCATGTAGGAAATTTTGGGGACAAGGTGGGAAGAGGCAATTGAGATGGTTTTGACATGTGCAGAGGAGTGACATGGGGTATATCGGTCGGAGAATGCTGAGGATGGAGCTGCCAGGATGGAGGAAAAGAGGAAGACCAAGGAAAAGGTTCATGGATGTGGTGAGGGAAGACATGCAGGTAGTTCATTAGAAAGAGGCAGATGTAGAGGACAGGGTAGTATGGAGACAGATGATCTGCTGTGGCGATCTTGTTAATTGCAAGAAGAGCTTCATTAGAACAAGCAGCACGAGTTGTCCCCTGCCGAGTCCGACATCGTGCATCTCTCTGTCACCTGGTGAGACACCTTTATCTTCAAAACTCCACCCTTTTACCCTTTAATTTAAGAACCAGAAAGAAATCAGGTGGCTGATTCATCGATCAGACGCATGCAGAAGTGAATCAGTGCTGCCATTTTGTCAAATCTCTCCGCAAAGTTCCTCTTTTCGCAAATACAAATTTAAAGCACAAGAAAATTTGTCCTTTTTTTCTTTTTTTCCCTTGTTTTTTTGCTGCTCTGCCATCAATCACAATGAAACCAACATGTTAATTCGGAATCTGATTTTTGAAAATAACAAGGCAGCCTACACTGGCTTAAGACAGCCTTGCTGATCAATCTAGACTTTTTTTTGTAAATCTAGACACATCATTAACCCAGCATTACTATTTTTTGGACCCTTATCACTGTTTACGTAAATTGCCTTTTTTTAAAGTTACATTGAATGTATTCATATTTGGTACCATCACGGGAATAGGCACATGATGAGGTTGAGCTATTAGCCTGCATGCAGAGCAAGTGCTTTAATACTTAATGACTAAATTTCAAATAATATGCGATAAGTGGAAGCGGATGCAAGTGGCGATACATTTTCGTCATGGAAATGAAACAAAATTTTCCTAGGTGAGAGAAAAAAAAAAAGATTTGCTAAAAGGAATCTTATCTATAGATTTATTACAAAAATGTAGAGGGTGCAGCCGCAAGGACAAGCACTTGATTCCAATTAAATGATCTGGAAGTCTGCTCTATAGTAGAATTATTTTCTTAACACTTTATATAGCAAATGCATTGAGTGAATCTTAGAAGCAAATTTTCGTCTAAAGTGATATTTCCTCAGGAAAATTGTATGTCTGGCATAAATAACTGACAAAACATACAATTTCACTCTTAACATTGTCTTTAGTCACCGAAAACAGTACATTCTCTTAGATTAGTTAAAATATAGTATTAGTAATTTTATAATACATTAGTCTTACAATTTAAATAGTAAAAACATACCAAAACAAACCAAATTAAACTAAACATCAAATGCTTGACAACGGGTCAAGGATCGTAACTTCAAACATAGACCATGAAGTGAAACAAAATGGAATGGGATTGGGATGCGCATATCCATAACTAAGGCGATTCGCATCTCGCCACTGAAACGATACATTAAAGGTACATATGAAGCAGCTACCAATGCAATGCGATTCACCCCATTATGATGTGCTGCGATCCAATTTCGATTCAACACAATGCGATTCAATGCTATATGATGCAATGAAAACAATTACATGCTATGCAATTTAATATGGTACAGATAGTTTGCTTTTATTTTTTCGGTTCAGACAGACAGCAAATCCTACATTTACTTACTTTTCTTACTGTCTTTTGAATTCTGATTGCATGGCCCTAACAGGCTTTCAATAATCATAACAATGATTGAATAAATCCAGACTTTTACTGTTCTGTCTCCAGGAAGATGCAGCTCTACCTCTGCCATGTTAATCTGTATTCTATGTGACTTTTAGAGCACTCTTTGGTCTTCCATGTGTGATGATAATTCATATTCACATACTGTAGAAGCAGTGGCGCTGAGAAAAGCCATTTAAGAAACAGTTTAGCAAGGATCTACATCTACATATCAAAAAATCTACATATCAAATATTGGTCACTTTCTAAATAATATGTGTAGCGCATCTCCTAAAAAATATATAATAATAAATCGTTTTTTACTTATGCGAACATGTTATATTTTATATATATATATACAGTACAGACCAAAAGTTTATAAATACTATATATACAGTACAGACCAAAAGTTTGGACACAACTGCTCATTCAAAGAGTTTTTATTTATTTTTATGACTATGAAAATTGTAGATTCACACTGAAGGCAACAAAACTATGAATAAACACATGTGGAATTATATACATAACAAAAAGTGAACTGAAAATATGTCATATTGAAGGTTCTTTAAAGTAGCCATCAAGAGAATGCCAAGAGTGTGCAAAGCAGTAATCAAAGCAAAAGGTGGCTACTTTGAGGAACCTACAATATGACATATTTTCAGTTGTTTCAAACCTTTTTGTTATGTATATAATTCCACATGTGTTAATTCATAGTTTTGATGCCTTCAGTGTGACTCTACAATTTTCATAGTCATGAAAATAACTCTTTGAATGAGAAGGTGTGTCCAAACTTTTGGTCTGTACTGTATATATATATATATATATATGTGTGTGTGTGTGTGTGTGTGTGTGTGTGTGTGTGTGTGTGTGTTTGTGATACAAATGCCAACTTCCAGCCGATTCACACTTTTTAAACCGATGCATCACATAGTTAACTTTTATGCCGATGCACCGATGCGAGTTGGTGAAGCTTACCATCCCTAATAGATGCGATTGAAAAACAATGAGTGCTGTGAATGGAGAGTCTAAGAGCTCATCAAAAACATAGTTCCTGTCCATAATCCTGACTCTAAAGCGTATCACAGTTGTGTCTTGTTGCAATGAAAAACCTGCCGTGTCCAACTGGTCCTAAAAATATACTCTTTACAGCAATCGTGCTCATAAGTATAAGCCCTTATAAACTGGATCAGAGGTTTACTATCTCTATTACTAAAAGATATAAAGTTTTGATTGAGTTATTCCATTTTGTCTGATGCTGTTGTGTTCATTAATCATTTCCTTCTCTACCAAGCAGCATTTTTATTTTTCTAAGTAGGCACTATGGTTCGCACACTTAGATGCCCACTATGTTAAAGATAATTATTGATGATATGGAAGTCTACAGGAAAATAGGCCACGGATTTGTCTGTGATTAATGGATACGACTCGGTCAGCAAGCCGACGTATTTGAAATAATGTGCACGCAGCAGGCATCGGCGTCCTGCTCGGTCTCACTGATAGTCCATTTACAGAGTTGACTGGCCAGCCGAAATCAAAGCAGGGCTTTATCTACCAGCAAAGCGCCAGCTGAGAACTGAGACCTGAATTCTAAGTCAAATGACTGAATCCTGTTCCAGTTATTCATGCAGCACTCAAAGACCCAGATCACAGTACAAGCATGATGGGTGCCTCAGGAGGAGCACTGAATTTAATAACAGTGTATGAGCATGTAAAGCGCTGGATGAGTCAGTTCTGCACTAAACAGTCATTCAAATCACCCTCTTTCTTTTTAATTATATTAATCAATGAACTTCATATTGTTGGTGTTTGGATTGTTCAGGATGTTCGACAACCACCTATATATATATATATATATCACTCTTTGTCTTTGTTTTAATAATAATAAACATGGCTTGTGAATGAAAGGCAAGAAAGCAGGCATGCGCCTCTTTGTTCAGTTCATGTAGCGCTGACCTGCTCTCGCATGTTTTATTTGCATACTCACCTCCCCGCTTCACCGCTTCATACTGCCGTGATTCTTCCCTTATGAATATTTTAGTAGTCCTGCACTTCACAGCACCTTGCGATCGTTTTTAATGAACACGTTTACTGATCCCGGTCTTCACACTTTAGTCACATGCTCTCATGCTTTAACCACGAGTCCGAGTTTGGACAGCTGACAAAAGCCATGAATGCATGTATGGATGCACAGACAGTTGCATAAGTGTTTCCACAATGACACAATATGAATGATTTTGCTTCTGTACACTGATCAAATAGATTTAAAATTAAATTATCAACATGTGATTAAAGTGTGGATTTAATGCAAACTTAAAAGTTTAATTGATCCTATAGCTACATGTGGTTGAAATGACAATAAATGCTTCTTGACGCTTCTTGACTCTCAAGTAATTGAACACTAAAACAATAAGCAGTTAAATGAGCTGGTATGTGTCATTCTAATCAAATTAGAATTTTTAATTGTAATGAATGGTCATGGACCTAAAATGAAAAAAATAAATAAATAAATAAAATTGGAAATGTAAAGGAAAAGAGTTAAAGACAGGAATAAAAGTAAAAGTTTAAGAATAGAAATAACTTTTTTTTTTGCAATATAATAAAATAGAACTGCTATGAATTAAAATTTCATTTACAGTAGAAAGTAGACATGAAATAGAAATAGAACATATAAAATACATATAAAATGTCATGTCAAGTTAATCAGAGAAAAGCTCTAAATTTGAATCCAAGCATTTACCTTTGGTAGCTGTTTATAGGAATTCTAACTAATAAACATTGATTCATGTGAAGAAAGTCACCATTAGTCTGAAATAATAATTGTTTTAAATGATACCTAAGTGATGTCACAGATGTATAATCTATTACCTATATCCAAGATTGTTTTAGACAATTTAACCCACGATGCATTAGAATTGCAGGAAGACAAGATGTCCGTAGTGCCCCTGGTATTTAAACCCGTGATCTCTTCGGGCGATAGGGCGAATGCTTTTCCTGTTGCATCACTCAGGGGCCAGGGAGCTTGCATGAAACTAACTGTACTGTATGGCAGTGTGTGTGCTGAGTGATCTACTCAGGCTGCATGATATATAAGTCATCAAAAGATGAAGATACGCACCCTCTCCCCTTGCGGTTGTTATGTATTTTTTATCATTTCCGTCTTCGTCATGACTGACAGGTAAGCGTGGTTGCTGTGGTAACTAGCAAGCGCACAGCATGTGATATGCTGTATGTACATAGAGAGCCTTGAGCGCTGGTTTTTCCACTGTAGGCTGCACAAGAACTTACGGAACTGCCCATTTGTTGTTTTATGTCAAGTGGAGGTAGTAGAGAGTAATGTTTGGGTGCTGTATGAAGGCAGGGATTGTCTTTGATGATCAAGGTATTGAGAAGCAGACTGTAAAATGCTTCAGAGGTTCATTTAGAGTCTAAACTTACAACAGCAATATCATTCAGAATGTCTTTACTTATGCTGTGAAAGTAAACAGTTTTCAGTTCTCTGCCATCATTTTACATTGGGAAGAAATTCAGAGCTATGTGAAATGGCAAAAATAAAAATAGTAGTGGCCATGAAATGGGTTCAGAATGGCCCCAATGGCTTATAGTTATTATTATATACCAGTGTGTTCATGTGTGGGTCAGAAATGATCATGTAAGTCAGAAACATTTTCCATTTTTCACTAGGTTATACTTAGATTTGTTCTCTTGGGGTGCTTTAGGCTCTGATAAAAAAAAAAAAAGAAAAGAAAATGGCCCACCGTATTGCTAGTCAGAATACGGAGGTGTGTCTACCATCTTGTCAGTTAATGTGTTTGGATGGTTTGGATTTGGAGTGAACATTGAAGGGATTGACAGGGTTTGACTTGTAGATGAGATTTAAAATGTCATGCAGTAGCACTGCTGCCTCGCTGCTCAAGGCTTCCCATTTCTATCCTGAGCTCGATTTACTGTCTGTGCCATTTTTGCGTGCACTTGCAGCATCTATGTTGGCTTTCTCTGGGTTCTCTGGTTTCCTTCCTTTTCCTGTGTGTGTGTGTGTGTGTGTGTGTGTGTGTGTGTGTGTGTGTGTGTGTGTGTGTTCCGTCTCTGAAAAAAAAAAAAAAAAAAGAAAAGAAAATAACCCACCGTATTGCTAGTCAGAATACGGAGGTGTGTCTACCATCTTGTCAGTTAATGTGTTTGGATGGTATGGATTTGGAGTGAACATTGAAGGGATTGACAGGGTTTGACTTGTAGATGAGATTTAAAATGTCATGCAGTAGCACTGCTACCTCGATGCTCAAGGCTTCCCATTTCTATCCTGAGCTCGATTTACTGTCTCTGCCATTTTTGCGTGCACTTGCAGCATCTATGTTGGCTTTCTCTGGGTTCTCTGGTTTCCTTCCTCTTCCTGTGTGTGTGTGTGTGTGTGTGTGTGTGTGTGTGTGTGTGTGTGTGTTGCTCTTCAATAGGGGGTTTAATCCTCTTCCTGTTTAATCCAGGACAACCACTGCCTAGGAAAAAAGTTTATAAAAATAAATGAATGAATCTAAACAACTAGGAGAATTACATCTTTGAAAACAATATAAAATTTCATTTGCAATGTTATGGGACTGGTTGAATAAGAATCACTCAACAAACAATCTGAGACCCCCGGTTGAAATTTTCCCCATGCAGTTTTTAACAGACTGCAGTTTCAAAAAGTAAAAAAAGAAATGTGGGCTTTCTTTTAAAAAATTCTGTTTACTATCATGAATCCTAAATAACTGAAAAAACCTTTGCCCATGTGCCAGCAATAGATGCTGCAAGTTATGATGTCACTAATATTACCAAAGTCTTCTCTTGTTCTTGTCAGTTTGAGTGACATGAACCAACTTGTTTATGTGGAAGAGGGCAGAAAGCTATATTTTATTTTGTTATTAGACTTCAGCTTCTCTGTGATGAAGGGAAGATTGTAATGATAAATAAGATGAAGTGGAAAGCTTCACATGTTTCAAAAAGAACAACATGCCACAGGGTTTTTTCTTTGGTGGAAAGCATGCTAGTGGGTGGAAATCGGCTATGTATCAAATTAGGGTAGGTATGTAAAAAAAAAAAGAGTTTTAATGTCTTAACCACTAAGCTACCACTTCCCCCAGCAAATCCAGCAAGTTGTGTTTATAAATGTATTTTTTGTTTGTTTATCTTACATTCCCCCATTTTGTTTCACTGTCTGTAACATGCTGCAGGAATCAAAGATTTACAATTATGACATTAAACCATTATTAGATAAGAATTTATGCAACCAGCAGATTTCAAATGCTTGTTTTTCTTGTTGTTCTTCCACTCCAGCTGTTGTCAGAGACTCAGATCAACATGATGAAGGTTGTGAACTCTTTGCGTGACTTGCTCGACTCAGTGCACAAGGACTCTGGCAGCGAGAGGGGTCTCCTAAAGGCTGATCTGCTTCAAAGGGCCCCGGCACGCAATGGCGTCCGACCCAGAGGCTGTGCCAGAGGAGACGGTAATAAAAAAATCTTTATTCTCTCACTCTCATAAACTGGGCAGATGGCCATAATGAGCCTTAGCACTCCTACCGCCTGTGGACTTCCCTTAGGCTGGTCCTTTCTCTCTGCAGCCTTTATGAGTGACTGATGCCTTTCGGAAAGATGCAGAGTGTGAAAGATGACACATTTTGTGTCTGCTGTGTCGATGATAAATGATAATGTTAGGTTTTTTTTACCCTCTTGTCTTTTTCTGCAGACTCCCAACCGAGAGACTGTAGTGACATCTATGCCAGTGGACAGCGAGAAGACGGGATCTATTCCGTGTTTCCTATTCACTTCCCATCAGGCTTCCAGGTTTACTGTGATATGAGCAGTGATGGAGGTGGCTGGACGGTGAGTCCTCCTCTTAAAAGCCGGGGTCAAACACCAGCATATTTAGGGAAGACTGTATTTAATAAAAGACTAGGACCTACGGAGGTGAATCTCTTACTTACTTATATTCTATATTTTATGTGTATATTTCATACTGGACATGAAAGCAATAGCTACATTTACAGAAATGTACACTAACCAAGCAACTTTACAGCCATTGATCAGTCATAATATTATAACCACCTGCCTGATATTGGTTCCGCTTTTGTTGGCAAAACAGTCTTGACTTGTCGAGCATTAACAACATTAACTTCTTAAGCAATCTGAGCGAAAGGAGCTCGTCTGTTGGTTCGGACCACACGGACCAACCTTCTCTCCCCATATGCAATAATAAGCCTTGGCCGGCCATGACCCTGTTACCGGTTCACCATTGTTCCTTCATTACAGCACTTTTGATAGATACTGATCACTGCAGACTGTTCCCCTTGTATACGTTTATGTAAATGGTACTACTCAGATTGCGCTTATATTTTTATTTTTAAAACACTCATTCCTGTTCCTTTTTGTAGTACATGCAACAGATTCTCTCAGGTGCTAAGCAGAACTGACATGGATTGTAGGGACTAATGTTTTTCCGGTTATGTATGTAACCATGCTTCCCAGAGGGAATAAGACGCTGCATCAACAATGCTTTAGAAAAGCTTCCGTGTTTTCCATACTTTGAATCATGTGTGTAATCAGTCCAATAGAAAGCGAGGTGTCACCAGTGGTGTGACATCATGACCATGAAGCTATAAAAGCATATGGAGTGAAGCTGGCGCTAGTTCCTCAAAAGGGAGGGAAGTGCCGCAGGGATGCTGGCAGTGTGGCGTGGGGACGGAGAACCTCATTCCATCGGGGAACCATGGTTACATATGTAACCTGGAGACGTTCCTCTTTAGGAAATTAAGCTGCACTTTGGGAACAAGGGTTCAGTAACGCCAGACTGATCAGTCTTTGCCTAGTGTGGAAGAGCACAGCTAGGTTAAAGGACAGAGACCCAAGGAGTGGCACTGAGGTTAAGGCTGTTAAACCTGACAAAGGTCAGCGAGGTGGACCAGCCCGAAGCGTTGCAAATGTCTTGGAGAGAGACTCCAGAGGACCGAACAGTAAGGGCTGTCACACTCCAGGTCAAGTTAACTCTGACCATGAAAAGAGCAGGGCGACCAGAGGACTTGTAGGAGGATGAAATAGCATCCACAATCTATTTGCTGAGCGTCTGCTTGTTTGCAGGGAGACCACTTCTCAGAGGGCCATAGCAAACGAACAGCTGCTCTGACTTCCTCCACAAACTCGTTCTGTATCCACGTATATGTCTATTGCACGCACAGGACACAGTTGGTTTAGATTTTACTGGTCTGGGGCCTGGAAAGAAGGAGGAAAGAATGCCTGGAGCATAACAGGTAGTGGGATGACTAAGAGTACCTTGGGAACAAGGAACCCTGATCTAGGGTAAAAAAAGGCACTGTCCATGCCTAAAGTAAACGCCAGGAAGGAGGGGGCCACAGAGAGGGCCTGAAGATCCCCAGCTCTCTTGAGAGAGGAAATGGCCAAGAGGAACACGGTCTTGACTGTGAGAAACCTCCAAGGCACCTCAGCCAACGGCTTGAAGGGAGGCTCCGATAGGGCCTCCAAAATGACGGCCAAGACCCACGCAGGCACTCTAGGTACTGCAGAGGAAACGCGTCACGAACGGGTTTATACCCAGCGACTGCCCTGCGGGGGAGTGCATGATTTCAAATCACTGTTTTTCAATGCAAAACGTACAACTTATGTATTTTATTACTGAACTCTTAGTGGTCAAACAGAGGAGCACACACACACAGTGACGGATCAGGAAGTGATGCACCTCTCAGTTCTGCACAAACAGTTGTTTTCAGCTCGTGCTAACTGGGCTTTGTTTACTAAAAAAAACAAAAACAGAAAAAAAAAAATTAACAGTCAAATAACATGTTTTATTGGAGATTCACGCAAAGCAGAGATGAGGAAAATATTGTTGGGGTGGAGTAACCACCTGGAGATCTGCATGGATATGAAAAATCTGAGAATATTTTACATCTGTAAGTTACAATATATCTCTCATTACTGTTTTCTATGATCTTTTATTGCCTGTCTGTTTTTATTAGAGAAATTAAAAATGTGTGTGTGTGTGTGTGTGTGTGTGTGTGTGTGTGTGTGTGTGTGTGTGTGTGTGTGTGTGTGTGTGAATTGTTTAGATTAGAATGGCCGCACATCAATATGAACGGCCATGACTGAAAAAAAAGGCTAACAGGTTAACTGAAGCACTGAGCGTGGCAGGGCTCACGGACCAGCTACATGAGTGCGCCGAAAATTCATCCTGATATTTATTTTTTTATCTGAACTTGTTCAGAATAACATTTGTCAATCGTTTTTAATAAAAAAAAAAAAAGGGCAAAATATAAGCATTTTCACTCAGACTGTTCCTTTCAATTCTGTAGTTAGTCACTGATTATGTTAAATAAGAATATGGCACAAAGGTGACTCATTCCTGTGGCTGTGTATCAAATGTCAATGAGCAATTAAAGAAAGAATTAGTTGAGATGTAGCCATGGGGTAACTAAAGGAGGTGGAGAAACCTCCAGCCTAAATGATATACATTCCTAAAAAATGGATCATTGTAAATAATCAATATCTATATATATATATATATAAAAAAAACATGCTTGCATAAAAGTGGTTTGATTTTTTTTTTTTATATCACACACAGCTCTTCTTGTAAAGAACAAAACCTTATTTCGTTTCAATGTATGACACGTTTAAGGAACAATAGGGATTTAGAACATTAGATAGGCACTGGTATAATTAAATTCTGACATTACTGATCTCGCCTGGTATTCACACGAGTACGTGACAAAGTGACAGGCAACAATTCGTTACATGTGAAACCCTGCACTCATGCTGGCAGTGACGTGATGTGACAAAGCAGCTGGAAGTTATTCGGTTGCAGTGTTAGTTTTAGTGGGATTCAAATCATGCAGATGTGAAGTGTCGTGACAGAACAAAGCAGGAGCGAGGAGCAGCAGTACACTTCTTTGTTGATGTTTGTGAGTGTTTTCATCAAACAATTTTGAACCTGTTTACTAAGGTTTTGCTAATTTATCCTAGTTATTCGGGAAATATTGTCTTGTTCTGAAAGTCGATCCACTGGATATGTAGAGCTTCATACCTGTAGGTACTATAACCTTGTCCTTATAGAGCTTCATACTTGTAGTTCCAATAATTCCACTCATTTAGAGCTTCATACTTATAATTCCCATTAGATTAGAATTGATAAGATTAGTTTAAATTAGATTAATTTAGTTGAGATTAGATTAGTTTAGATTTAACTTTATTGTCATTGTGCAAAATGCAGTTAGTATCTAACCAGAAACGGATATGTGGCCTATTTGATTAAGATAACTTAATCAAATTACCTAAGAGCTTCATACTTATGGTTCCCATAACCCCACCCATTTAGAGCTTTATACTTATAATTTCCATAACTTTGCCCATTTAGGGATTAATATTTGTAGTTCCCATAACCCTGCTCATATAGTGGTTTATACTTACATTTATGGCATTTGGCATACTTACATTTATTTCATATATAAAACAGATATAAAATATCCATATAACAGGTTTCATAGAGCAGGTATGGGGTGTGGCAGCTCGGTGGGATTGGGGGGGGGGGATGGGGGGTGTCATGGGATTTAAACTTAGAACCTTCAGATTCAAAGTCCAATGCCTTAAACACTAAGCTACCACCTGGCCTATATATTTGTATTTGTATATTTGTATTTATTAGAGATTCTTGCTGTACTTTTTTATTACAAAATGAAAAGAAACATCTATTTTCAGAATACAGATATTAAATATTGTCACTACATTGAAAGAAAATAAAAACATGATTAAGTGACTTATAAATAAATGTAAACGCAGGGTAACAGAAAATGTGGGTGCTGCTGCAGTTTTTGTTCATTATATAAAAAAAAATAAAACAAAAAGAAAGGTAGAAATTAAAAACATTCCTGACTTGATGTAACATTTAATACATTTAACATTAATGTAACATTTAATATAAAGTTTGCATCTGGAACTACTCTCAGAACTTAAAAATAAAAAAATAAAAAAATAAAATTGGTAAAAAAAGCCGAAGTTTTCTGGAGAGAAGAGGAAACTAATACTTACAGCGATCCTGAGCCGACAGAAACACACATTTTTGATATTCGCCCTCTCTGTCACATCTGAAAAGGGGACATATTGAACATGGGAGCATTTGCCCCTTCGTTCCCTCCTGAGCACATCGTCAGCAGTGGGAGACTGTAGAGGAGGAAGAAAGCTATTTATCATCACCAGCATTTTTTTTTTCCTGACAAGGATGTTGGGCTTGCAGGAGCAGATTGAGTTCAGAGATCAAGAGGAAAAAGGATGGAAAAAGTGAGAAAGGGAAACAGGATGTAGGTGGTGGAGGTGGCAGAAATTGCAACAACATTTGAGAGAGAGGGTGAACTGGAGATGTGACATCAACAAGGAAGTGGATATGTATCATTGTTAATCATTTCCCCCTTGTTTAGCCCTGTTTATCAGACAAATGAACTCACTTTTACAATGCATTAACGCCCATCCCCAGCTCTCGTATTGTCTCGTCTTACTTTTTTAATTAAAACAATTATTTGCAGTCTATTTTCATTGGTGCGGCACGCAGCGAAGAAGGAAAAAGATTACCATGGCAGAGAAAAGATCACAGAGGGAGGCAGAGATACTGCAGCTGACATCATGCATGCACAACCTCTGTCACGCAAATGACTCGAAAAGGAGACAGAGGAACAGAAAGCTTAAAAAAATAAAAATAAAAAAATGAGAGAAAGAGCTTAAAGAAGGAGATGAAAAAATTCTCTGGAACAGAACATCTTAGCAACAAACAGCGGTTAATTAGAGCAGATAGCTTTGCTGCCAAAGTCAGATGTATAAACATCTGTAGCGCAGCTGGGGCTGTCTGCAATAATCATCCTCAGTGCATCCACAGTTTTGTTATTCTACCCCAAAAACAACAGTCTGGACATTTTCTAAAACTGTAGTCATGAGTTTTATAAGATGGCATATGTTCAGGAAGGTTTGGGATGTACATTTATCTTCGAGGTCTTGCAAATGAGCATGACACAAATTGGACAATTGTGACTATATTAAAGGAAATGCTTTTTTTTTTTTCCACTTGTCACATGTATATTACAGAACACTGAAATTCTTCCTCCACAAATCACATTGGGAAGCTGGGGTCAGCCATAATACAGTACCCTCTGGAGCACAGAGGGTTAAAGGCAAAAAATAGCAGCTTGGCAATACTGGGGTTTAAAACCTGACCATCCAATCAGTAACCCAGAGCCTTAACACTGAGCTACTACATTTCCAAGTGGCCTTTCTTGTTTTTTCAACAATAATACAGGCACAATGTTTCCCAATGAACAAGGTGCAAGTACACATGTGCACATGTAAAGCATATCTTCATAGAGCCGGCTTTGTGCACAGTGGTATTGTCATGCTGGAACAAGTTTGGGTCTTCTATTTAAAGTAAAGAAATAATCAACTGCTACCGCATCCTAAGACGTCCTATACATTTGTGTGCCTCCATATTTGTGGTAACAGTTTGGGGAAGAACAACATATGGCTGGAAAAATCAGGTATCCCAATACTTGTCCATATAGATGAAACAATCAAAATTTACACTAGATAACTTGAACTAACTAGGACATAATCAGAACTACACATGGCACACCACAAGAAAACAATATTGCATACTTTCCATACTATTTGTAATTCTCTTTTGCACATTGAAATATATTTGTATTATTTTTAACGTCCACTTTATCTTTATATATTTAAATATATATATATATATAAACTTAATTTATTTTTACAGTTACTTTTATTTTATGCATGATTTTCTGATTCGATCAGGTTTACATTCCACTACTGTATTTTATTCTATATTTATTTATAGGTTTACATTCCACTACAAGTGGAATTTGCATTTTATTCGATATCAGATTTGTCTTGGGGTCAGATCTGCTATAGAATAAAATGCTAAATCTCTGACGGTTTAATAATAAATAGTGTTAATAGAAACATGTAGTGATTATCTACAGGCTTGGTTACCACTTGGCTACAGGCTAAACCTCTGAAATTAATTGAAAACAAATACAAATGAATGTCATGTTTAAAAAAAAAAAAAAACATAAATTGATGATGCTCACTTATAAGCAATGCTATTGCATCCATTTAAGCTTTTAGACTGTGTGATATTTCAAATTTTACCACAATCCTACATGGCAACAATGGTCTATATGACTAATATTTGTGGACAACTGACCATAAGATACTGATTGGCTTATTCTACATTTAGTCCCCATTTGCTGTTTTAATAACACTTTTCTGGGAATGTGGTCCACTAGATTTTTGGTGTACTTATTGAGATTTGTGCTCATTCAGGAATTGATGTAGGGTGAAAAGGCCTGAGATGGAGTCAGCATTGATCAATAGGGTTCAGGTCAGAGATCTATAGCAGTCCACTCAATATTCTCACTCCAATCCATCTAAACTATATGTTCATGGAGCTGGCTTTGTGCAAAGGGGCATGGTCATGTTTTAACAAGTTTGGGTCGACTGGTTCAAGTGAAGAAAAGATTTACTGCTACCACATCCACAGTCATCCTGCATAATTGTGTGCCTCCAACTTCGAGGTAACAGTTTGGGGAAGAACCACATATGGCAGAAAATGTCAGGCATCCCAATACTTATTATATGGAGTATTTTTGAAAGTCAGATCGGCATCACAGTAATGAAGACGTTTGTAATAAACCAAACAAGAACCAAAAACAGGAAACAGGGCAAAAACTAAGAACAAAACAATAAGACTACACAGGGTAAGAAAAATAATCAACCTCAATGAAAGCTCAACAAGGGGATGGTGATAAATTGAATGTTATATAGTTGTGCTGATTGAGGTAAAACAGGGAGCAGGTGTATGTGATTGGTGACATGTGATGGGAAATGTAGTTTGCAAACTGATTTTACCGTAACCGTGCCAATATTTCTCTCTCCTACAGCAAATAAAAAAAAAAGCAGCTTGTCATGCCTAAAAAAAAAAAGCCGATTTTGAAGGTTTCAGTGTGTTGTCTTCTATCTTCACTTGGTCTCCTCCCAGAGAATTGGCAAATGAACAACTCCTGTGCATGTTCACACGTTTTATAGGTGCAACCACACGTGTGAAAGAGGCTTTTCTTGCTCCTTGAGACACATCAAGAATGCAGGCACTCAGTGACAGCATGAGTTTAAAACCCCATTTTTTGTTAGCCCAAGCATACTCTGTGGTGGGCGACAGGGTGTTTGAAAGTATTTGCACTTCATGTTGAGAGCTCAGTGGCTCAAGGGGATTTTTTCACACTCTGGCACACTGTTTTTTTTTCTGTTCCATCGGGTTGACGCCTGCGCTGAGCCGGGGCTAATAGCGTGGCCGGCTCCTGCTGCACTGTGGGATGCAGTGCTGACATTTGGAGCTTCAAAGCTCATTTAACAATGAGGGTCACATGGTGTTTCCGTCACAGTCGACTTCTGATTACTTTGTGTTTCGATGCATTGGTTTGCTTTCTCTTGTGTTGCTCAGGCATTGGCCATGGGAGGCGTTGACATATAGCTGTATACTCTTAGGCACATGGAAAGAAATCCAGTAAAGTGAAGTAATTTACGTAGGTCATTTATTTATAAAGCAAGGTGCAGTAGTCATTTGGAGCACCATTTGGATGAATTGGAATTCTGAGTGCAACCCAGGCCTCTACATGCCACATCAGATTTGTGTCTAAATGTGTACAAATCTCCAGAAGCACACTTGAAAATATATCTTCCCAGATCTGTAACTTTTTCTCAGAACATAGATATATTCTGTACTGTACTATATAATATAACTTTCTTTCGGCTTCTCCCGTTAGGGGTCGCCACAGCGGATCCTCCGCACGTTTGATTTGGCACGTTTTACGCTGGATGCCCTTCCTAACGCAACCCTCCTTAATTTATCCGGGCTTGGGACTGGCACTAAGAGTGGCTGGGGATGGTTCCCTGACCGGGGATCGAACCTGGGTTGCAGCGGTGAGAGGGCTGCATCTTAATCACTAGACCACCAGGGGACCCATAATAATATATAATAAAATATAAAAAATCTATCTATATATATAATGGACTATACCATATTTATTCAGCTATTTGACTGCTTCATTCTGAGTGGCTGGAAGGTTTGTGTTCAAATCCCTGACCATACAAATTGTTTCGAACCGTTTATTCACTGTTCTATATCAATACTCTGCTCTAACCATATTTACATTTAAAAACAGTTGCATATAGAGTGAGGCAGCAGACAGCGATTTGATCATTAAACATTTCTTCTTATCCTTAATGAGATAAATAAAGTTAATGAGCTGAGACACAAGAAGGATTGGACAAACTGGAAAACATTAAAATGATAAATAAATAACAAAAAAACATCTCAAACACCATATGTGTATAAAAATATTAAATAGTATATATTATACTTAACATATATTTATTGCACTATATAATATAAAATGTGAAAGGTAGCAGCAGCATTACAACACTAGCAGACATGCTTTTCTGTAAATGTATCTTTGACTGAGTTATGGACTTTTAGTGTATCAGGCATCAGCTCAACCGGTCCATCTACAAGTCACTCTGATAGACAACTTGATATGGACAGCAACTGAAGCGTTCGAGAGGAAATTGCAGAGGAGCGAGTGTCTTCCCTATTTGGGGGAAAAAGGGAAGGACATGGCAGGGGAATGAAATATATCAATCTAATTTCAATCTAGCCTGAAAACTGGAAAGCTTTATACGCTTCCTGCTTCCATTTCAGGCTGTCGGTCTGTCTCGTCTGCTCTGCTGTCATTTGTGGTCCTCTTAGTACTCGCTGTATTGTACTCTCTGTATTCGATGACCTTAAAAAGTCCTGAGAGATAAAAAAGAAATGTCAGTGCTGCAAATGGAGAAAGCATTACTGTAGGTTTTCTTTACCTTTTTTCTTTTAAAGTTTGAATGGAAAGGAAGATTTGACCTGAAGTAGAATTATTAGCTAGGCCTGCTGTACTTTTGAATATTTAGCCTACCTGAAAAATCAGTTGTGGATGTTCATCAATCTGCGAAGGGTTCATCCTTCCCAGCTTGGTCCCCCTGCCTGGCCAATCGGTATAAAGCTCCTCATCTGCCTTTCCTTGGCTTTCGTTACATCCCTCTTTACCTGCTGCCGCATCTCCTTGCACTCCTGCCTACTTTTCTCTAACTCTGTCGATTCCAATTCTCTTTCGCCAACCTCTTTCTCCTTATGCTCTCTTGCACGTCCTCATTCCACCACCTCGTCTCTTTGTCTTCCTTTCTATTTCCAGATGTCACACCAAATACCTTTCTAGCTGTCTCCCTTATCACTTCTGCAGTAGTTTTCCAATCATCTCACATCTCTTAAAAACCACCAAACACCTGTCTGATAAGGGCGTCTGCTAAATGCCGCAAATGTCTGACCTCTTCTCTGAATCTCACACTACAGTCTTCCTCCTTCAGTTTCCACCATCTTATTATTCTTTTAGTCCTGCCTACATCCATCCTACAGACCATCCTACAGACCACCATCCAATGCTGTCTTGCTACACTGTCCCCCACCAACACCTTACAATCTCCAATCTCCTTTAGGTTGCATATCCTACATAGAACATAGTCCACCTGTGTGCATCTTCCTTCATGCTTATATGTCACCCTTTGCTCCTTCTCTTTAAAATACATACCACCACTGCCATTTCTATCCTTTTAGCAAAATCTACCACCATCTGCACTTCCACATTCTTCTTCTTAAGGCCATACCTTCCCATCACCTCCTCATAACCTCTGATTCCCTTTACCAACATGAACATCAAAGTCTGCCCCAATCACCAATGGTTCTTTCCTAGGTACACCTTCTACCACTCCATCTAACTCACTCCAGAATGCTTTCTTCTTCTCTATTTTAAAACCCAATTGTGAAGCATAGGCACTGATAACATTTATTATCACCCCCTTCAACTTCCAGCTTCATGTTCATCACTCTATTAGAAACTTTCTTCACCTCCACTACACTCTTACTAAACTCTTCATTCAGGATCACCCCGACACCATTTCTCTTTCCATCCACACAATAATAGAACAGTATAATCCCACCTCCTGGTCTTACTCCCTTTCCACTTGGTCTCCTGAATACACAACATATCTACCTTTCTCCTCTCCATCATATTAGCTATCTCTTTTCCTTTTTCAGTCATAGTACCAACATTTAAAGTACTAACCTGAACCTCCACTCCCCTACACTTCTCCTTTCCCTGCTATCTCTGTAGATGACTTCCTCCTCTCCTTCTTCTTCTTCGGCCAACAGTAGTCCAATTTCCACCAGTACCCTGTTGGCTAACAACACCTGTGGCGGTCGTTGGTTACCTGGGCCTCGACTGATCTGGTATGAAATTCTGAGTCGTGATCCGCATATTTGATTCGACACATGTTTTATGCTGGATGCCCTTTCTAACGCAACCCTCCCCATTTATCAGGGCTTGAGACCTGCTTTAAGACTCCACTGGCTTGTGCAACCCTAATGGCTGGGTTACCATAGCTGCATTCACCCAATGCTTTTTATGTTTTCCCCCTACCTCCAGTCTTTCTTCAAACGATTTCTTCTCATGATATATGTATTTTTTATTTTTGTATTTTTTATTTTTTTGTGAAACATGAATTTTGATTCCAAAATAAAGAACGTTTGTTCGTCAACTCTGTAAAGCAGCAGGCCTCGAGGACATTACCGCTGTCCAACTTCATTATATATCACCAGTGCCAGTTTCCCGCCGTTACCTTTTAACAGCTCCATTAATCCCAAAAGACATTTAGGAATGAGCTATTTGCATAAATTCGAGTGAGAGGGAGCAATAACAATGTACAGAACTGTGGTGCTCTCCTGGCTCTCTTCTTTCTGAACCATTAAACTCATATTCTTAGACTGTATTTTTCAGGAGGTTTTTTCCTTCTTCTTCTTTTCTTTCTCACTCTTATGGTAATTAGTTGCAAATTAAAAAGTCAGATTTAATGAAGCCAGTTAACTTGTTGCCAGCTGCATCAAGCATAAGATGGCATGGGAATTCAGCATGGCGACGAGAAGCGCCTTGTGTCCCTGACATTTGAATAAATGCAAACAGGCAGCCTGCTGAGAAATCTTGTTGAGGGATGACTAAGCCTTCATGATAATGATAATGCGCAGATGTTTCACAAGTTGCTGGGAATTGATTAGCAGCCAGCTATCAATAAATGACATGCAGGACAAGTTTATCTCCAAACTAAACTTGTGGCTTGTAGCCACCGTGAGGAAAAAAAAAATTTCATTTTTTTTGGATGTGAATCATAACAGCATGAATCATTACTCATTATCAGGCATTTTTTACTGCCATTTTCTATTAAAAAATGATTGTGCATTACCTTGATAAACACATATTGGGGGTTAATTAAGGTCTTATTCTTTGTTTAATAAAGTCCAAATTAGATTTTTGTTTATTTTCTTTTTCTTTTAACATTAAAAATGCCTATTTTCCAACTGCCAGCATGTGTTGGGTTTATTTCGGGGGGGGTTTTTGTTGTTGTTTTGTTATTGTGTGTGTGTGTGTGTGTGTGTGTGTGTGTTTGTACTTTGGAGATTTTGCATACATTAGTTCATTCCTTTCACAGTTGTGCAATTGTAACTGCTGATTAATTCTCATACAATTATGCCTAATGGTTTTATTTTCTGTCCCATTTACTTTCTTTTTCATTCTTTTTATGCTTCTTTTCCCTGAATCACCACAATACTTACTATAATAGTACTCACACAGCGACAATCTTCACCCCCTTGTGCTGTTGTTAGTTCGCAAGCTACCAGATATCAGTTATTTTAATAAGATATTATAATAATATAATAATTAATAATATTAGACATGTACATTGTTGTATTTGTAGTTAAATTGCTCAATTTATGGATCAGGTTACTAACGTACTTGTGGCTAAATATGCACAGATCTCCACAACCAGAGGACCAACCACAACCTTCTCAGTGGAGTGGAGATTATTATAATTACAAATGCAAAGTAATTGTGGAATAGGATGTTTAAAAAAAACAAAAAAATAATGTAATGGTCATATTTTTGGAAACTTTTGTCCTTATGGTGTATTTCAAAGTTTTGCTTTGTCTTTACATGTTTTTCTTACTGTGCTTATATTTGTGTGATTTGGGTGCTTCAGTGTTTCCGTGACAGAACCTCAAAATGAAACATGAAAACAACATTTGGAGCCACACCGAGCTCTGAGAGGGGAATCCGTGACACTTCTATTCTTTGACTGGTTTTACCAGTGTTCCTGTGTCCTATATATCAGTGTGATTTCTTTACCCCTGTTGTGCTTTCTAAATTGATTTTGGCTTTTGGTTTCGAGTTCTGGTCCTGATTCCCAGTAACTGTAGAATTGACCCTTTTTCTCAACTCTGACTGATTTCTATTGAATTATAACCAAAAGACAGACAGATAGACAGACAGATAGACAGATAGATAGATAGATAGATAGATAGATAGATAGATAGATAGATAGATAGATAGATAGATAGAGAGGCTTATCTAGATCTAGATAGGCTTGCATTTACCAACACCTGTCACCATTTTATTACAAATGTACATGCTAGTTTGGTAAAATACAGTATATATTTATATTTCCTGTTCAGAAAGATATATTTATATCATCCAACAGTTAGGAAATTTCTAAATAGCTGATGTGTTTCCACAGACAACCACACAATAAATAGCTGTTTTCTCCAGAACAAAGTGCCATTTTGCCATTGTTTTGGTTGTCTCATCGCTTTTATAGTTTATTGTAACGTTTGGTCATAAACCCAGCACCAGGGGGTTTTAAACAAGGCACTTACCCCTATCTGCTCCAGGGCTGCTGTTCCATAGCTGACCCTGTGCTTTGACCCCAGCTTCCTGACAAGCTGGGATATGTGAAAACTACAGGGAACTGGTACTGTAGCTCTGGTTAGAGGTAAGGGGTTCAAGACCCACTATCACCAAGCTGCCACTGTTGGGCCCTTGGGCAAGGTCCCTACCCATATATGCTATATCATGGCTAAACATGTGTTTTGACCCCAACTTCTTAACATCACATGAAGATAGGATTTCACTGTGCTGTAATGTACATGTGACAAGTACAAAAAGCTCCCCCAGTTTGTTGCTTCTTGGGTTGCTCTAATGTAACAACTCACTCAATTTCATTTTATTTTTTTTGTAAATCTTTGGGGGAAATTTTGAATGTAATTCACATCCACAACACTTTAGATCAATCCTATGTGTTTTGACCCCAACTTCTTAACATCACATGAAGATAGGATTTCACTGTGCTGTAATGTACATGTGACAAGTACAAAAAGCTCCCCCAGTTTGTTGCTTCTTGGGTTGCTCTAATGTAACAACTCACTCAATTTCATTTTATTTTTTTTGTAAATCTTTAGGGAAATTTTGAATGTAATTCACATCCACAACACTTTAGATCAATCCTGAAAATAAATATTGATTTCGGGAGCTCAATAGACTATTTACTTTGCTCAATCAATTTTTTTTATAAAATAGCAAATAACAAAATATGCAGAAAATAGTTTTTATTTTTTATTTTTTTGGTATTTAGATTTGGAATTTCTCAAATGTGGGAATTTGTGTCTGAGGGATACACTTATTTTTTAACCTTTGTGTGTTTTTGGTTGTCTCATAATTGTTATTAACTGTTATTGTTGCGGTTGTTGGTCCTTTGGCTGTTGGAAGTGAATTTGTCATTTCAATGCCCTAATCACATGGTGATGCCCGGTTTTTTTTTTGACCTCCATCCTGTAATTCACATAGTTTTTAGTTTTGGTTTACTGGCTATTTTATTTAAAGGAACGATCAGCTATAAAAGAGGTCATTTCTTTTCAAGATCATTTTGCCTTCACCTGGCCGCTCCACTAAAATGTTGAGATGGGAGCCAGAAGTACACTCAGGGAGAGTTTTTTGAGGTTTGTTTGGATAGATAAAAGGGAAAAACTTTTCTATTATTTCTTAAAGGAAAACCCCAAAAGGGACAAACCAAAGTAGCATTTAATGCATTTGAAAGAACTGTATAACCCTCCTGAGAGCAGTGCGCTTAGTTATGCTAGGGGCCACATTTTGTCCATAACACAAATAAAACATGGGGAAAACGCATAGACCATCTTCAGATATAGAATCTCTAAATACCTCTGACTATCCACAAGGCTTGTACATGTGAAGTTAAAAAGTGGCAAGAGAGTCTGCAAAGTTGTTTTTTTTCTCCCCCCAGACACTATCTGTATAATCCCTGATTGCCCAACTGGCTTTTATTGATTTGCTGGTGGAGGAGTTGCACGAGTTCAATTCCACAATTTAGTGTGCAGCATATTAGCCGGTATTAAATTGCTGATGGGCTACAGATGGTCCAGGGCATTTCTCCTCACCACTTTTCCCAGCCTCATTTCATTTGGAACGATTGCGTATTACAGTACATGATTAATCAGTATTTACAAATTATACTGAGGATAAATTAACACGTGTCCAATATATGTCAAGTCCTGTTTGGAGGTCTGTGACCTGTGAGTGTTCATTTTAAATGAAAAATCGTTGATGCGGATGGACAGCTAGCGCATGACATGGTTTGCAGGTTTGATCAGCAGAAAGAGATAAAGAGAGAGATCAGGGGAGTCCAGAAAAAATAATCTCTTTTAATGAATCTTTATGTGAAGATGTTGTATGGGCCATTGGATAAACATGAGCTAGCTAAAATTCTCACCTTATATAAACATATTGCTTTACTTTAGAAAAGAGCTAACTTCCTGCACTGGATTAAGGCCCTGATTTAATTAGAGGGGGAAATGAAAAGCCCAATATGTGGAATTGCTTTTTGTGTATACATCTTATTTTCATATTTGCAATTTTTGGTGCAGTTGTTGAGATTTGATTTAGCAAAAACATGGGTTTATTTCAATGAAACTGGTAATGAAATAGCAGTTTCGTTCTTACTTTCTCTTTCAGTTCAAGTCTTATTCTGGTTAGGATTGTACTGGATATAATATGAAATGACATTTGTGATAAAAGTACTGAATGAACTGTAGCTTTTAAGCAATCTGCAACTGAAAACAATGAGCAGTGGCAAAAATCTGAACATAGTCTTCAAATAAACAGAATTTCATGTTAATAGTTTTTAATAATTTCTTGGTTTTTAAATCCGCTGGCTGAGTTTTTTTTACGCTTTCAAAGTTTTTTTTTTTATGCTCTGCAATATTATGTTCACGATTCTAGCGCAAACCCTTTTGGAGCAGGGCTTAAGAAGTGCTTGACTTTTATGACTAGTAAGGTTTGAATTGACAGCTCCCTAACCAGGAAGTGAATTTTGGAGAGTGTCCTGCATGCGATTCTCTTTATAGTTTGAACTTTGTTTAGGAAATGACCCAATTATTTCCTCATTTTATTATTGTATTAGTATAGTACATGTTAAGTTCATGATATTTGATTTAATAATCTTAATGAATAAACCAACTTCAGTAATTACTTCATTACTTAATGGAAAGAAGGAAATCATTTCTACATAATAATAAAGAATATTTTCTTCTTCTAATTAAAAATTCATGTCGCTTCTTAAAGCTTTACATTCCATACATTTGGCACAAATGTTATTTTGTACATCCTGAGCCGATCACTGGAAACGCTCGGCACCATAACCAATCCATATTGCAGCACATTTTTGAAGGTCAAAGAAAACCTGAGACCTCTTATACTGTACATGAGGTCTCATGCAGATAGGAATTTTCCAAACACAGAAACCTGAAATCTAGATCATGCCAGGGAACTTTAAATGAAAATCTATTTAGCATCTGTGCACTTGCAATGGTACGCTCTAATGAAAGGATTTGAAATGAGTGCCATCAGTGTCAGCTTGAATTGAATCATATGTTAGATATAAATATTGAAACCATTGGCAGTTTGTTGTGATTTTTTTTATATTTTTTTTGCCTCATATGCTGTGTAGTATCAAGACTAGTGTTAGTAGTACCAGTACCAAGTTGGCCACTGAAAATAGGGAAAATATTGTGCTTTTATATTTACATTATATATATATTTACATGAGCTTAAGGTACAAATCGAGGTGCAGATAGAGAAAGAAAGGAGAATCATTATGAAAACTACAGTCGAAGCTAAAAATCATATATGATAATCAAAAGAAAACTCCAGTCAGAAATGCAGATGTTAACAAAAAATCACAAAATTGTGTTTAGAAATATAGAATAAAAATCTGCTGCTCTCTCTCTCTCTCTCTCTCTCTCTCTCTCTCTCTCTCTCTCTCTCTCTCTGCACTAATTTTGGCCCAGATGGATGTCAGCATGCTAAGTTTGGCTTCAGTTCAGTGCTGTTGGATCACTGTGGTATAGTGATTGTATTTACACTAATAATCCGATTATATGATTTTTGGCACTTATAAAATTGTCACATACTTCAATATCTTTAGCCTAATAATTGACTCATTCAGCATGTTTAAGCCATTAATCTCTTTAGTTTTGTCTCCAACTGTGCATATGTAAAAACATCATTTCATTTTTTCATCAAAATAGGAATAGATTTTTGTTTACATTACAGTACTTCGATCGGTGTATCGTTTGTATATGCATTGGAATTTGAAACACGGCTTCATCAAGATTTACTACTCTGATTGTTTGATGAAATAGTTGAAATCTAAAAATAGACTGACCCAGAGTTTATTTAATTATACTCAAATAAAAAGAGGCTTGTGGTGGAACAAATGTTAATGGCTGCTATAACAACATTAACAATATGAACAAACTTGATTCATGGTGTCATGAAGGTTGTAAAATACAAATTGATATGGAAAAGAGGGCTCAAAAATAGGCAGAAATTGCAGAAGAAGTGCAAACAGTATTAAACAGGGCAAAACAAGTATTGAAACAGTAGCAAAAACAAGTAAGGAATGAGATATCAATCATATGTTAGAAGGCTTGGTATGGCAGAGGAGCTGCTCAGTATGAGAAATGCTTTTCAGTGAACTTATGAATGAATTTCTCTGTTACACACCTCAGCTCAATCTGTAGCATGGAGAATTCAAGCAGCAGAGGGTTTTGGTCTGGTGGTTGGAGTTTACGGTGGCCATATTTGGAGATCTGACACATGGGTGTGCTATATAATTAAATGTAACTATAAATGGATTCAAAATTATACAACATTTTTTGCATTGGCAAATTGCATGGTATTAAATAGTAAAAATTATTTCACCCCATATTATAATTTTGATTTTTTTTTTACCCATACATTTGAATCCATACATTGTTTGTTTGTTTGTTTGTTATTTTTTCTTTCTTTCTTTCTTTCTTTCTTTCTTTCTTTCTTTCTTTCTTTCTTTCTTTCTTTCTTTCTTTGTTTTGTTTCTTTTTTCTTCTGTTTGTTTCTTACTTTTTTTGTTCTGTTTCTTTCTTTCTTTCTTTCTTTCTTTCTTTCTTTCTTTCTTTCTTTTTTTTCTTTCTTTCTTTCATACATCACATCTTTTTATAAACTATAGTAAAAGCTGCTATTTAATTAAATTACTAAAAGGGTTTTCTCTTTATACACTCTAATAAGATGTAAAAAAGAGGAAAAATATAAATACATATGAGTTAGTATTTCTTTCTTTCTTTCTTTCTTTCTTTCTTTCTTTCTTTTTTTTCTTTCTTTCTTTCATACACATCTTTTTATAAACTATAGTAGAAGCTGCTATTTAATTAAATTACTAAAAGGGTTTTCTCTTTATACACTCTAATAAGATGTAAAAAAGAGGAAAAATATAAATACATATGAGTTAGTATATTTTTAATACATCCAGAATAAAAAAATATATATTTTGAAGTGCCATCTCTTTTTTTTTTATCTTTTTTTTACTTTTTTAACCAGCTAAACATATTTATTTATAGTAATATTAATTTGTTAAGATTATATTAATGTATCAGTGTTATAATTGATTTTTTAAATGGAAAATTTTATAATAGAAAGTAAATCAACTAGAAAACAGTAATTAGGATTAAGAATGATGACTATCCAATGCTTTATACAGCTTTAAAGGATAACCGAAGGGTAAACAGGGCTGAATAGGTATAAATGCTGAGTCCTGTGCAATTTGGCACATTGAACTGGTGTAAAAAAAAAAAAAAGCTTTCAATAGCAACGCGTATCTGTTTATTTGTTTCTATTTGTCTTTATGCTGTGATATCTGTGGATTAGATAGCTGCAAAGGAGATGCTGTGGATTCCATTGGTGAAAAGCTCTGTCTTCATGGCAGACCACTGTCATTGATGGAGCTACGTAATTTGGACTGTGCGAGGATCGAAGAAGAGGCTGTAAATTGGAAAGCAAAACACAGGCTTTAAAGCAATTCGTTCAGTCGGCTACCTAACTGTCCTTTTCTCATCACATCTGTTCCAAATTGACAAATATTACGGCTATGAAATCTTCGCTCCCTTAATGGACTAGATCGATAGCTGCAGTCACAGAACGAGTGTCTTTGTTGTCCACTTTGGAGGCACTCAGTTTGCGAAGATGCGGTTAGGGGCTTCCTCACTGCTCTGTTCTCAAATTGCTTGTGAGCCTCTACAGAGAGGGTGGTGCTGAGATGATTGACATGCCTCAGCATGTGTGTCTTGCCTTTGCTGCTCATAAACTGCATAGTATGTACTGCATGCTCTGTATTAATGTTTATGTTCTATAACAGCAGCTGTGACATTAGACCAATTTTAGTGTAATGTTAATCCTAGTATAAAATCGTTTCTATAGTAACACAGCATACACAGACTTGGCAGACATTTCACATAATGTAGGTGTAATAATGAATGGATATTAAATGAATTCTTATTTAACAAAGAATGAATGTATTAATAATAATGTGACGTTTAATGTTAGAACATTTTTATGTTTGGAAGGAGTCTCCAATACCAGCTGATTGTAAGAGTCAGATTTTGGACAGTACCTGGATTCACACATCGATGTAAAAACATGAATGCTTTTAACACACACACACACACACACACACACACACACACACACACACACACACACACACACAGAATGACTGAATCACACAGCAATGTCAGATGTCTAGAACATTCTTACATGCCTGCATCCAGGATGAACACCGTTGCCCCTAATTAGTAAGAAATAAAACACCATAGTGCATGCATATTTCATTGATTAATAAAGGGCATGTCACTTTTTATTTGTTTTTATGGATATCCATGAAACAAGTAAGTTCCTTTCATCCTATTCGTTTCTCTAATTAACAAAAGAATGGATTGTATTTTTCAAAATACATAATTCCTTACTTGCATTTACAGCATGTGACAGATGCCCTTATCTTATTCATACAGCTGAGCAGATATGTGGTTTAGGCCTTTTTTAGGGGCCCAGGAGAGTGGGTGGGTGATAGGGGCATCTTGGTTTGTCTGGGATTTAAGCTCATAACATTCAGACCCATGTCCAATGCCTATACCACTAAGCTACATCACTTACACCAATCAAACTATATAGTTTTCAATGTCTTTTTTGGCAAACTCTACTCTGACTGCCTTCTCCACCATAAAAGTCTTATTGATTTGTTGCAGCCTAAATTTATGGGTTTATTTCAGTTGTAGGAATTGTTGTGATTTAATAAATGGTTATTTGCTGTACTTCTAAAAGGATTTTGTGAGTTCAAATCCAAGCACCACCAATCTACCACTGGTGGCCTATTGAGCTTCTGCTTAACCCTCACCTGCTTGTTAGCATATATAAGATAATTGTAACGCCCTTGGATGAGGTCTTCCAAATGCTGTAAACGTACTTTATTTTATTACCTAGTTGATAAAATGCTATAAAAAGTCATAAAGACTGTTACAAAGTGCTGATACAGGATACTTCTTTCAGAAATGTAAAGCCTTTTAGAAGAATAGCCTTTATTTTTCACATATACATTACAGCACAGTGAAATTCTGGTGAGGAGAAGGCAGTAAAGCACCAAAAAGCTTCTTAGCAGTCCCAATCACCCTCTTTTAATTTCTAATTTGGTAGCTGAACCATACAAAACAGTAATCCGAGTACAGTATACAGGAGAGCTTCAATGACTGAGTAAAACTGCACCAGCAACTCCTGTGGCAGGTAGAACTTCCTCAGCTGGCTAAGAAAGACCAATATCTTTTGAGTTTTTTTCATGATGGAGTGAAATTCTACCAAAGTCTCCCACTTTAAGCTTGTAAGAGGTGGGAGATCCCAGGAACTCCCAGGTATAACCTGCTGCAGTCACAATGCATTTCAGCATAGTGAAAGGTGAAAGCAAATCAAATAAACCAAATCTCTCAAAAGTAACTTAGACCTAAATCTATTACAAATATAACTAATGATTATTAGCCTTAGATTGGGTGGACCTACACAAGTTTACAATACATTAGGGATGCTAACATTTACAGATTTAAATCTATCTGACAAAGTTGGTATTTGTATCACTATGCATTGTTTTTAACATATTTCATCATCTGTAAAAAACGATTTATTTACATATAACTACTATATATGCGCCATCCTTTGATTATTTAGAAAGCGGACAATAAATTGGGACCAATATTTTATATGTAGATTATTTCTCCTTATATCTCAACACCACTGCTACTAATTAAATATCAAGTATCACAACGCTAAAGAGACTGAGGCATGTCCTGAGAGTCTCATAAAATACAGATTAACATGGCAGAGGTAAAGCAGCATCTTCCTGAAGGCAAAACAGGAAAACATCTGGTTTTATTTAATCTTTTATTTTTTGCACTATGAAGGCCTGTTTGAAAGGACCATTAGAAGTCAGAAGGTACTTCGGTACATTTATGATTTTCTGTTTGCCTGAGCCAAAGAAATTCTGTAGCATCATATTGCATTGAATCACATTGTGCAAACTTAGATCATAAAAGTGGTGAATTGTGTTGTATTGCAATGCATCGGTATCTGCAGATATGTATCTTTAATGTATCATATCATTGGCTATGCATCGAGATGCAAATCGTATTGGCCTCAGTTATGGAGATGCACATCACTTCTATACATGTCCCAGTGTTAGTTGCCACTATAGAAATTATACATGGGTGCATTCGTATAAACATGTACAAATCAGAGCAGTCAGGGCTGTTCATAAGCTTTCTGACAAATCATATTTAAGAAATCAGCAGCACTGTGGTATATTAGTTCATATCATTTGCTACAAGGTCGTTTCTCTGTGTTTGAGCCTTTAGACAAAAGAGTTCCAGTGTATATGGCAAAGCAGTGTAATCTGCTGCTGAAGCTCATCTGAACTGAAGGACTAGTGTCAGCTTTTGTGTGCTCTGCTGCCAGTGGACATTTATTATAGGAAGAGAAATTGCTTTGTGGACACACTGTGTGAAGGCTGAAGCAGATTCATGGTGGATATGAAAAGAAACTGATAGAGGAAACATCACACACCCACTCCCACTCCATCCACTGCTATTATAGCATGTTTTTTTTCTTGTTTACGAAGTATATCAGCTATTCAGTCTGCAGGTTTGCTGTAAAGGTATTGCCTTAACTTAAACCTTTTTAGCAAAGCCAAATAGAGATGATAAAAGTACACACATCCTACACTCAAGTAGAAGTACAGATACTCATGTTTTGAAAGACTCTGGTAAATGTACAGACTTTACTTTTCCACAAGTTAACGTGAAGAGGTTTGAGTTTTGACATGTATTAAAGTAAAAAGTAGACATTACTACTACCTGTTTTTTTTGTGTCATGCTGGTTTTTGGACCTCACATCATATTAATATATTAATGCAAAATAATTTCAAATGTTGTTCTCTAATGAATGTATCCAGGCTGAACATCCACCATATAGAACACAAGCAGAGAAAAGATGATGATGATCAGGAATGTCTCTGTTTACATCACTGACTCCCTCTGTCTCATCCACATTAACCCCAGACCTCTTGTTGCCTTCTGCCTTGCATGTTGTTAGCTTTTGTAAACTAGCTCTAGCTGTGCGTGAGAACCAAGAAATGATATTGTCCGAAAATTAAATAGTGAAGTAAAATACTGATACAAGAAAAATCTACTTAAGTACAGTAACAAAGTATTTGTACTTCGTTACTTCCCACCGCTGCAGCCAACCATCTTGAACTCTCAGAGTCAGAACTTTCCAAAGCTTTATCTTTTATGTATGTATTTATTTTCTTTTTTTCATATGCCATCTAAATGCTTTCTAAATTGAAGCAAAGATACAAAGGTCCTGTTGAGAATTCAGATGCATCCATGTGAAATATTTATTAAAACACAAGAAGTCGCTTGCATTTAACTGCCTAAATGTATACTCTAGGCGCCATAAAGATTTAGAGCTCTTCCCACTTAAAGGTGACTCGGAAAGTAGTTACAGGGATTATTCTGAATAATTAAAGCTCTTTGGATAATTTGTGGATTGCAGGAGGATTGAAAGAGGGGATTTATTTCGAATCGAATAACGCAGTCGCTCATTTCAAATGCGGCCCCGAGCACCAATGCGGAGCGCTCGCATGTTTTATTAAAAGGTGCTCTGTGTTTTCCAAGATCTGTTGCCTGAAAGGTGCAGCTTCTGAGCCCCACTGTGGGCTCTGGGTTAGATGCTACACATCTTCACAGATAAATATGCCTTCAGGTTCCCACAGCTAAACCACACTAATGGTGAGGTTTCACTTTGATATGAATGCCAGGTGACAACGAAGCTGTCGATCTCTGACCCACACAACCAAGACAGACAGTGTTATTATTTCTAATCCCGACTGGAGGATGTGTCTATATCAGTGTGCATTCTTTTTTTTTGTCTCATAGTGCCATGGGAAAGCATTTTCTACAGCAGTTTGAGTGTGTCTGTTTGTACTGCAGTTGGCCAAGCACATTAAAAGAAGGGTTTTCAATTCCTGGCGTTTCCAGGAGTCCATCGATTTACTGTTTGCTTGATTAATCCTCTATAAGGGCATTGGCACTCAATTATTGCCTAAATTATGCTTTGAATTTTATCCAAGATTTCCATCACACCCTAACAAAGACCAGCACTTATCATTTACAGCTTACTGGGCAAATATTTCTGATTGAAATGATCTATTCTTGCGTCATTGATTCTTCAGAAGAAGCTCTGTTCTGGGTACTCTTTCTAATTTTACTGCTATGTAAAATTTTCTGAATTCTCAAATCGGACTATTCAGAGGGAGTCGATTGTGTTGTAATTTTCTAAAACAGCAACTCTGGCAGCGATGCTGGCTTGAGTTCAAAGCAGAGGTTTATGTTAATGGGCTTGTTGTAATATTTAATCGTTTCTATAGCAACACCAACTCACAGGGACTTGGATGATGAATGCTTCATAATCAAAGTGTATTGATGAACCTTTAATAAATGTGTTAGTATTTAATGATGTCTAGCCAAGTTTTCTGTGAGGAGATGTGTATTTAGGATTTTGTAGAAGAAGTATCAATTTCAAGTATTAGTTCTTTCAATCAGTGGAATGGATGTTAAACTGTTTCTATTTGCTATATGTTGGGTTTTGCAGTTTCTCAGTAACGTTCTTAATTTTATCTCACTTCAATAGAAAGTGAAGTAATGACTTTAAAGTGAAGAAATGTTTACAGCTGCAGTAATAGTAGCGATAGGATGGCTATATGACATTGCAGTGGGGAAAAAGGCCTAGAGCTGGCTCACATGAGGCTGGATTGTTTTCCAGCACATTTTCATGGATGAAACAGGAGAGTGGTCTGATGGAGCATGATGAAACATGGTCCTTTAGATGCTCTGTATTAGTCCTGACACACTGTATGTAGTATTTCATTTTTTTGTGGTGTAGCCAGTATTTGTTTTCATCCATAGACAAGGTCAAAGTCTTGTTTATGGTGTTAAAAAGGCTGTATATAGTTGCTAGTGATACTAAAGAAAGCCTACAGTTATAGATTTTACCAAACACAGAGTCCTTTTTCTGTTTGCAACATGGAGAATTTGATTATTATGCTTAATTCAGTACTAGATTTAAGACTCTCAATATCAAAAAGTATAAAAGCATCGATCCTTAATTAATATAATATGAAAACTCGTACAATTTCTATGTTCAATAAAAAAACACTCTAAGCAACTTGATAAATTATGAGATTGACTCACATGACTTTCTTTCTTTATACAGTACAGCAAAAGGGAGGTGCAACAAATCTTCATGATGACCTTCATGATATGATGTAAACATCACTATTACTGTAGTTATATTTTATTATTTATATCCAAGATGAACTGAAACAATGGTTGTAACTATAGTTCTATGACTGAGTGATTTATTACTAAGCTCCAGGGGTCATTCAGGTACCTCAGAATGGCCAGAGGACCAGTGCACCAAGATAGATTAACATTTAAAATGTATATAACTCATATATAAAAAATGCAATGCACAAATTAATCAGGTATTAGTCAGACACTGGTGTTTTGTATGCTTCACTAACTGAATACAAGAACAAATTTCCGTTTACTGTCGTTTACTGGCGATTGCTTTTATATACGTGCACAAATGTAGCGTTACTGAAGCATTAAACTCAGCAAATTTACTAAACGATGGAAAAAGAAGCTCAGTATTTAAATATATAATGCTTAACAATTTTGTTAATTGTAATAATGTGGAAAATAAAGTTATAATTCAGAGTTTTAGGCTGATGATATCTTACGTTTGTTACCTAGTAGACCGAAGTTGATTTATTTATTGATAGAGATTCAAAGCACTTTTGTATGTTGTTTTAAATGCCATAATGCCATAAATGTAAATATAAATGTAAAGAAAAAGTAGTGGCAAAAGTAGAAAAAATTATGACCAATAATAATGACCAAAAATGAACAGATATTACGATGTTCATCATCGTAAAAATAAATATATGTTTGTAAATTTTTACAAAATTTACTAAAAAGTCGCAGCACCAGAGGCATTATTTCAACCTGAAATAGAGCTCCAAGGTCTTCTAAAATGTCTGCCCTAAATGCCTGCTTACTTTAGCCGGTGTTGCTTAAGAGCTGCAAAAGAGCTAGATGTGTGTGGATTAGAGCGATCCTGAACTGTGAGGCCGAGAGTCCTTTCTCTACATTTTTATAGAGACATAATTAATAAAATGCTGATAAGAAATTATCCATACTGTAAACGGTAAAACATTACAATAATCTGCTTGTTGAGGCTGTATGCCGCAGTGGGCCACCCTTATCGAATAAAGATAATCGTTTCAGAAATTTTGACATCTTAATTTATGTCCTCCAGGTGTTTCAGCGCAGAGAAGATGGTTCTGTCGACTTCTACAGGGACTGGGCTGCGTATCGCGAGGGCTTTGGGAAGATCACAGGAGAGCACTGGCTTGGTAAGGCATTTTTTCATTATATTTTACATATTACAGTGTTTTTTTTCGAAACGGTAAGTACCAACTTTGCATCAGTTTGAATGTAATTATCCGCTGGAGTTCATTATGCCTTAAGTTAAAGCCTGAAACAGGTCCTTATCATGTCCTGTCATGTCGTGGTACCCAGACATTATCATTAATTAAAAACTATTTTTTGGAGGATGATGTTAGAGAACAGCAGTTTGAATAAATGACTACTGATGAAACAAGCAAGACAGATTGTCTGTAATTATAATCCCTGATTTATTAGAGTGAATTCAATAAAGAGTAATACAGTATAGAAGTCTTTAATGTAGCTCTCTAGCAGAGACAGAGATGTTGGCAGAGATGTTGGTGGGTGCATATATAGCAATAAAGACAGATATGGGAAGAAGGAGAAAGGAAAGGCAAAAGAAAGCTTTCCTAAAAATATATTCTTGAACAGATCTTTATGCGTGTGTTTTTGACTATCTGTTATTATCAGATACAACTAATGTATGCAAATTTAATAGTCCTTTTTTTAATTTGCTGCAAGGATGCCTCTACATTATCAGGGCAACAGTATGAGGAAGTCACTCTTTGATTGATTTCGATGCAAAATGGCTCCCTTTGATGAATTAATCCAGTTTCTTTATTATATATTCTGCCATTGTTTGAGGAAAACACGTACCCATGTTCTTGAGACTAAGGCACCCGTAATGTGGAATGACAGGCCTGTCAGTGAATGTCACCCCATTGCTTTAATGATGTTTATAAGAAGAGGAATGATAGTTTGGGTTGGATGGCCAGTAATATACTTACTGCATTAAACTAAAGAAGCCCAATGCTCATGCCTGTTGGTGGAGCTCTAGAACGGTGCTGCTGGTTATGAGGATGAGTCTGTTGCTCCTCTGATCTCCGATCAATAAGACATGAGGAAGCTGAGCACAATTAACCTGCGAGTTCAAAGAGATGAGCTGGAGGGGGGGAAAAATCAAGAATATGCAGTCATGAAGATAAGAGGGTGGAGAAAGAGACAGTGTAGAGGCCACAGTGCCCTTAGCAAAGAGAAACTCGTGGCAGAGATGCAGCTCAGCTGTAAGAGAGTTAAGAGGGATTTGCAGTAGTGTTATATTTGATCTATCATCAGGAAATAAAGATATGCAAATAGAATGAGAACATAATATGAATGTGAGAATTTCTAGCATCAAGTAATAGTATAAGGGATGCATCAATATTTGATACTTTGGCAGTACTTTATTGGTGGATTCCAGTCTCCACATACATTTTTCTTACAAAGCAATTGTCGGTCATGTAGACATCATCAAGAAGGATACTTAAACCTAGTTTTGTTTTGTTTTATAAAAAAGCTTAAAGATAAGGATGATGCTTGATACTTTATTTTAATCATTTACAGGTATAGGTTAGGTTTCTAATTAAAATATTTGGTCACTGTACAAAAATAGCACAAATGGTTCTATTAAGACATAGATACATAAAATAATTGAATGTCTTGGTTCTTTGCTTATCTTCTTAATGCCCTTAATGCTGTCCTGAAGCAGAAGGCTTCAAATTTACCCAAACAGACCAGCCCATGCTCATGTGTAATAAATCCCTCAACAAGGTCAGGGCTATATCATCCAACTGAACCCAATGGAAAGAGGGCTTATCATCTCACTGTTTTCTATAGTTTTATGGTTAGGAATGTTTTTTTTTTTTTTTTGCTTATCTTCTTAATGCCCTTAATGCTGTCCTGAAGCAGAAGGCTTCAAATTTACCCAAACAGACCAGCCCATGCTCATGTGTAATAAATCCCTCAACAAGGTCAGGGCTATATCATCCAACTGAACCCAATGGAAAGAGGGCTTATCATCTCACTGTTTTCTATAGTTTTATGGTTAGGAATGTTTTTTTTTTTTTTTATGGAGATGGTATCGGAGCTGCTCCTGCAAAGTGTTTATGCATAAATGAAGCTGATGACACTTCTCACCATATTGAGCCGGAAGCAACAGCTTTTGACTTATTAGCGGCTCTGCCGAACCTCCAGTAGCATGTCATCAGTGGTCGTCTCACCCTTCCTTGAAAGACTGAACAACAAAATCAGATGTGTGATTTCATTATTCGTGTGAATCTGCTATATCATCTCAGAGTCTTTGTAATCACATTTTTTTTCTTAGTTGGACGGGTTTGTGAACTTTTCGATTATTAAAGGTGCCTTCGGTGAATTCAATTACAGCGATGTGAATAAATAAACTGGGTTAAATGGTGCTGAAAGAAATAAGCTATTTATTGTAGGGGTGGAGAAATCATTCGTTTTTCAAATGAAATGCTAATGTACTGCCCAGGTCTATGCACAGAAGTCATTAACAAGGCAGAAAAATGACAACAAACTCAATTTAAACTCAAAAGTATGACAGGCAAATTATGTGTCTTGATACATACTATGAAGAAATAAGCAAGTGAATGTCTGAGTTAAATTATATAGCCATAGCTTTTATCCTTTCCTCTTAAAGAGATTAATAATAATGATGGTGGGGGAAAAGGTAGAAAAAAGGCTGTTATATGAGGTAGATTATATTTTTGTAAAAACGCATCTTGATGTTTGCTAGATAACTGTTTATATTGTGCAGTAAATGAGTGGTGTGCTGCCATTAATGACATAAGTAGTACATTTTGCTGCAATGTGCCACACCCTCCAGAAATATTTTCCCGTCTCTTTAAATTTCTTATTATTGAAATACAAGTCGAGCTAATTTAAATGTTTAGTGAAAGACACTAAACACACACTTCATACAAATTACACATATACACATTTCAGACAAAAATCACCTGCACTCGTCATATAATACACACACATTTACACATTTTCAAACATAAAACACCTACAGACTTCATGGAGAACATGCCTATAGTTTCATAGTAAACACAACTCTACACATTTTAGACAAATCACATATGCATTCTATAAACAAAACACATTTGCACATTTCAGACCAAACACAGCTCTACCAATTTTAGACAAAACACATCTGTAAACATTACAGACAAAACACACCTATACACATTTCAGACAAAACTTACCTACACATTTTATACACACTTTATACAAATTACACTTCAAACCAATCTCACCTGCATACTTTATACAATAACTCATATCAACAGCCATCCCAGGGAATTCTTGTGGGATTTAAAAAAGAGTGCAGATGTTTTGAAACTAAAAAAATATATGAACTAGCTGGAGCATATTGCACTTAAACAAACATGAAATTCAATAGCAAAGCACAGTTTTTCATTCTTTGGCAAAGCTGTCAGTGATCTTATGCCAACTTTTGTTCTGACTCTTTCTTTTTCCCTCTCATTCCTCTACACTCCTTTATGTTCTGTTGTATCACATAGTGATACATGTTTCTCCTCCCCTACCTCTTCTCCCATCTGGTGTACTGAAATCCGGTTCCTGAGATGTACAACACATTCTGCTGACAAGCATGGCTACTCACTGTATGCATCTTCTACTTTCCCTTCTCTTATTCCCCCATATCTCCATCTCCTGCTGCATGCTTTATTCTGTCATTTTTTTATGTGTTTTCGTGTGTTTGTGAAGTTTTGTGTTTTGACATTTCACAATTGCTTACATTCGAACAGCTGGCTGCTTCTGAACTAACTCTTCAAAAATTGTCAACCTCGGCTTTTCAAAGAGCATCCAGAATATTTTGACTCTCCTATGTGGAGGTGCAAGTGTGACAAGCAGAACATGCTAATACAGCCGGAATAGATTAAACACCAAAACTACCATCTCTAGCGTTGTACTCTGAATAATATGAGGGAGCAAGTGTTTATTCACACTTGCACAACTCTAACAATGCAGGAAAGAAAATGTTTGTTTTTTTTTCTTTGAAAGACATTTGCAAAGATAGCAAAACACACTAGCACACTACAGACAAAACACAGCTACACTTCTCAGAAAATACACAAATTAACCCAAACACACCTAACACTCTGATCAAAACATAGCTGCACACCTCAATCAAAACCACATACTTTCCATTTACACTCCGCCGAGAACTTCCAACATGGCCGACCTAAAAGATAACACACTATTCCATTTTCAACGTACCCTGTTTGCTATTTGAGCACAGGTATGCTTACTTATTGCACACACACTCCCTGTACATATAGAGATTCTCACACAATTTGCATTTGCGAATTATTATTTTTCTCTAACTTATATTACCGTTTTCTTTTGTATATCTTTCTGGTTTTCAGTTTCAGTATTGCCCTTGAAATCGGTTTGCCCTTTGCTCGAACCCTGCACAGTTTCTGACTCTGCATTCTGTTTCTTGATGTATTGTACTGAGACTTTTATTAAACTGTGAACGCTGACTGCACCCTAGACGACCTCACTCTACATCAGTACTGCACCTGATTTTACTAACACTCTTGTGGTTGAATAAACAAAAATCTATAAAACCTCACTCCTAAATCTGGTGGTTATTATAAGTGCAGTATCTTTGTCCATAAAATGTATGTAGTGTACATAACAGGCCTGAAGCCTTTTATTTAGAATACAGTAGTATGTGGTCTGTCCATATATCGACCAGATCCTGGTTGTGAGTGGTATGTGCTGAGGAGCCAGACCACCCATAGAAAAGAGCTGGTATAGTTTGCCAGACAACAGGGGAGTACAGAGTGAGATTCTAGTATTAGAGAGATCACCAGTAATAGCTATAGCTAATAGCAGTAAAAGTAATAGTGAGCCTTTGCCCTGCTAATTGCCCTGATTACACAATAGGTGATAATTATTCATTTCAATAATGAATTCTAGGTTGTTGATTATTGATTTGACAGAAAATACAGAAAACAGGGTGCAATTGTGTTCCTTCAGAGAGTTGATTGAATAAAAATTGATTTGGCAATTAGGATTCTTGGTGGTCTACTAAAACTACACTTTTGAGCCAATTTCTAAATATTCACCATGTACAATAAAATATGCCCCTTCAAATGGAGACCTTGGTTAAACCACCCAGTGAAACCTGTCTTTCTGTATAATCGTTTTAAGTGTGATGTTTACTGAGGCAAAGCCAGAAAAGATGTCAACGCCTGTAGCAGGGGTCAGATCACAACAGAGCAGCTAAAGTGGAACACTGATATAATCATAAAGAACAAGAAAACAGTAGCCACAAAATAAAAAATAATACAGGCTGGTTTCGTTGAAGGTATATAAATGTGTAGGTGAGTGTTTCACAAGAGCACAGCTGGATTACACAAATAAATCCTCGAGTCCACCTTTGATCTTCCCGATTGTTTCTCTGGTAGCAGGGGTCAGATCACAACAGAGCAGCTAAAGTGGAACACTGATATAATCATAAAGAACAAGAAAACGGTAGCCACAAAATAAAAAATAATACAGGCTGGTTTCGTTGAAGGTATATAAATGTGTAGGTGAGTGTTTCACAAGAGCACAGTAACACGAATGGTTTGCAAAAGCAAAGGTGGATGCAATCAGGTATGGGAGCAATGACCGCAAAGTAACAAGCGTAAAATTGGAAAAGATTGATGGTTGGGTGGACTTTTAGTTTAATGAATGAAGGTTGAATGAATAGATGGATGGATGGATGCATGGATGGATGGATGGATGGATGGATGGATGGATGAATGGATGGATGGATGGAATCAAATATCAGACCATTTCAATGTATACACTAGTATTAGGCTTTTTATCGATAAATCTTGCACAGAGAGAACACATTAGGTCTCAGTTGACATTATTTGTTAGTCTATGCTTTAAGAACTCAGCTGGATTACACAAATAAATCCTCGAGTCCACCTTTGATCTTCCGGATTGTTTCTCGGCATTGTGGATTACATGTATGTAGTACAGTGAAAGCGAAGCTCCGTTTCTGCAGGTAGAGATTTAAGCACAATGTTACCACAGTCCCCATTGAGTTGTCATGCACCATGAACACCCTGGTAGTTATAATGCGGTCTTTATCTGTGATCTGTATGTGAGCCTGATGTTCCTGAATAAACCATGACCTCGTTCAACATCCACAAAGCATTTGCTTTAATCCTTATGCTTATTGTTTGAAGCCTCCTACTTATCTTTCTCCACCAGATAATGCTGAGATACTCTGCTTGCATTAATGTCCTTCAGTTATATGCACATTCCAAAAAGGAAAATAAAAAAAAATCTTTTTTTCTGCTTCAGTGCAAGTTTTTTTTTGTTCAGTGAAGATTTTTGTTGGTGCGCCACACAGACCCCAACATTACTTGTGCTGAGAAATTGTGATGTGTAAATTAGGTGAAAGTCTAGACCTTACTGTTCTCAAAGAGGAAAATGTGCTTAGTGTCAAGCATATCCACCCGAGATCTGATTTGTACAGGAGGTTCACAGGTCCCGAAACAACACATGTTTTTGATAGATTTTAGGTCTGTTTTAAAGATAAATAGTTGCAGTCTGATATTAAGATAAAAGCAAAATTATTTCAAAAAGCAATTAATTTCATAGTCTGTGCTACCTTCTGGATGCACCACATGTCTCTTGGTCCCCGAGAGGCTATTTGGTTAGCCTGACGTGAAAGCAGTGATAAACAGTGATGTGTACGACGTTTTTCGGAGGGAATGTTGGGAAACCAGATGGAGAGGGTAAAGCGGGTCAAGAAATTTACACAGAGAAGCTGACGGATTAATACGATTTCTGCTGATAAAGATGTGAAGCATCTGATACTGTCAAGAAATTGCATGATATGTAACTAATATGTAAAAACTTGATTTATTTATTTACAGATGGTCCATTATTGTTCGACTTACGATTTTTCGATCTTAGAATGATGATAGCGATACAACAATATTCGTGCAGGCAAATGTACTGCAGCAGCATATGCTCCGTCCTCGTGAACCCACACTCATCCATGCACCTCCTGCCAGATACATATCGTTTTTACAGTATGGTACTGTAAAATGAACTGTTTTGCTAATTTATGTAGCAAAACAGAGCAATATTACTCCATATACTACTCCATCACCTACGACTGATCACCATTCTTTTAGACTCCTGGGTAGGCTAGGCCATGTTTCTACTTTTTTCAGATATGATAAGGTTATCAAAACACATCTCCACCGTAAGTAGAGGACTACCTGTATTTATTTATTTATTTATTTTTATTTATTTATTCAAGTTTAAAAGGTTTTGAGTGTTTTTTCAACACCAGCACAAGGTGGTATCTCAGAGTTAAGGCTCTGGGTTACTGATCGGAACCGATCACCTACCCGGGATATCACAAGCCGCCACTCTTGGGGACCCAGAGCTTGGCCCCAGCTTCTTCACATTACTGGGATATGTGAAAAAAAAATTTCACTGTGTTGTAAAATACATGTGACGTGTATAATTTTTTTATGCCAGGACCCATGTTTTCCTAGCAGAACTTTGCTCACACTTCACACTTCCTCAACACCTGCATACTTCTTCTTGTATTTTTGGTTTTCGTGCATTCTGGCACCATCTCTTCAACGCACACGCACCTGGCCTTTCACATGACGGAATAGAAAATGTGAATTTTTAAACCAGGTCATATTCTTTCACTACACTATGGTCCATTTCTAATGCTCATGGTGTTTTTGGTGATAGACAGGGGTCAGCATGGTATCTCTGACCACTTTGCAGGTACACAGCTCTATATATAGTGAGCTGTGATGCACTTGGTGAAACCTTTATATCATAGCCAGCAATTTGTAATACTGTAGCTCTTCTATGGATCCAGGTCAGATGGGCTAGTCTTTACTTCAGGCCCACATTAGTGATCTTTGGGTGCTCATGTCTTTGTTACCAGGTAACTGCTTGTCTTTTCTTGGACCACTTTTAGTAGGTGCTAATTACTGAAAACTGTGAACAATCCTGCAAGGCCTGACGTTTTTGGAGATTCTGAAACCCAGTTGTCAAACCATCACAATTGTCAAGGTCATTAAGACCCCTGCTTTTTACACCACAGCTTTGAGAACTGGCCATATATTTGCTACATAAAATATCCCACCCCTGGAAAGTGACTGGAATAAAAAAAAATAAAAATAAATGGATTACACTTGTAAGTAGTTTTAATGTTATAGCTGATCCAGGTTATGTGTTAAATATCACCAAAGCGTACTAAAATAGTGTTATTTTTTTTAAAGCTGTTTACTTTCTTAAATATTTATATTTGTATTTAAATATTTATGAAATATTCACATCAGATGCGAAATGAGTGGCAGAATTGTGCATTTGTGTGTAAGTGTGTGTCAAAGATCTAATGTGCCTCTGACATGTCAGTCACATGCCAGGTGTTCAGAGTCCCCATACCAAGACCTGATAGCTTACACGCACAACACCTCCACCTCCAGAGAGAAAGAGAGAGGTGTGTGTGTGTGTGTGTGTGTGTGTGTGTCAGCATGCACTCGTGCTGAGCTTTTATCACCCTCCTCTCTTCCTCTCCCTATTCATTTCTCCTCTCAGTGCAGTTTTGTGACAGAGTGAGAGGAACACCTCTGTGTATGAGCCTGTTGTTCCCGAAAGCTCTCCCATGAACAGCTACACAGATGGAGGACTGTGATTAAATATTAATGACCCTGTTTTGTTGCACGGAAAGAAAAGGAGAGTAGAGCGGACTGTCACGCTCCACTGCAAAACACACATCTTATTCACAAAGAATAGCTCGTTTTCATTAGCACTCACATAATGAAGACCAGGGGTACTCAAACTTTTTATAGTCACAGCCCCATTTTTTTGTAATTATAATGGAACCATTCAGCACACATACATTTTTTTTTTATAAAAACAAAATGACATACATCTTTTTTTCTTTTGCAATTATTAGCCCATTTTTTTTCTTATTGCTATTGATTTCTAATAGCTAAAATATATACAATTTAAAATAAACATTGGTTAATGTATTCAGGAAAGATGCTAAGACACACAGTAGTACAAGTGGGTATGAAAAAAAAAGGGGTTAATGTTAACACTATATGGACAGTTTGGAGACACTTGAGTTTAAGATTTAAATGTGCTTTTTTAACATCCGGCTCCACATTTAGTCCCCATTTGCTCTTATAATAACCTCCAGTCATGGGCGACTAGACTTTGGAGTGTGCTTGTGGTGATTTTTGAGCCACAAGTGTGTTAGTAAAATCAGGTACTGATGTACGGTGAGGAGGCCTAGGGTCGGTATTCCAATTCATCCCAAAGGTGTTGAGCCCAGACACTACAGCAGGCCGATCAAGATCTTCCCTAAAACTCATGTAAAGCATATCTATGGGACATTATCATGCTGGAATATGTTTGGGTCTCCTAGTTTCCATGAAGGGAAAATTTCAGTCTACTGAATCAAAAGACATCCTTTATAATTTTGTGCTTCCAACTTTGTGGTAACAGTTTGAGTAGGGTCCACGACTGGAAAAGATATCACTCTTGATATCACCCAAATGAGGATGGGTTCCCTTTTGAGTCTGGTTCCTCAAGGTTTCTTCCTCATAACATCTAAAAGAATTTTTCCTTGCCACAGTCACAGGCTGCTCATCAGGGATAAATACACATCGTTCACCTTAACTGTTAAATTCTGTAAAGCTGCTTTGGGACAATGTCTGTTGTGAAAAGTGCAATAGAAATAAACTTGACTTGATATAGTATAGAATATTCCATTTATTAATTTCTTTATTTTTTACATTTGATACATTGAAAAAATGTTGTGCTCGCAACTTATGCGTTGCTAATTTGTTTCATTTTCAGCAAACACGTCGAACAAATGTGTGTAAATAACCTGATACATTTGAACCGTAATTGTGATTACACCCAAACATAAAGCTTTGATTCCGAAGATTGTTTGACAGCCCGACGCGAGTGTGAAATTCTTGCGAGAATAAATTAGACCTCCAAACAAGCGAACTGTTCAAACATCAGCAGTGCGTCAGCTGCTCAAATATTTGCCACGTTTCGTTAATAAGTCAATGGAGCTGTGCGTTCTTTTATTCGAGCATGCCCGCGGCTATGAGTGCTCTGCCTGGCTAAGCTTCAGGCAAAGAGATCTGTATGATCTTCAAATGCTTACCTTTATTTATCTGTTTTATGAAAAGATAAAAAAAAGCACATCCTGGAGTACGGTTAGAGGTATGTACACGTACTATGAAATTAGGACTTATGTTGGTATGTGTACAGTTCAGTACAGTATGCGTAAGTAATTAACAATCTTAGGACATATATATATATATATAGCATACAAGAAAGCTGATACAATCTTTGATTGTAGGAGTAAATTACTTGAAATGATGCAATAGCAACAAACCACCAGGTTCCGATCCTCACATTTAATAAGAAGTTTATAGTCTCAGTCATCACACCACCAGTCTCAAGACCAAAAAAACACACACTATTATCAGTAGAATTTAAAGAGAAGAGCTTTTATGAGAAAATTGGAGACAATGATTTCTATGACTGGGTCTGTAGTAATATTTGCAGCAACAGCGATTTGTTCATGGGTTTCCCAAATACTCAATTAATCTTGAATACCCATTTCAAACTGCACTCCTAATAGACCAGTAAATGATTTAAGACATAGTGTATAGCAGTGCAGTGTAGTATATACCAGTGCAGTTGTATATGATATACATAGTTTGATTAATCTTCCAGTTTCTGCAGTAAATAACCAAGTCCTGAAATTCTGCAAAATAGAATCCCAGCCTCATTGATTTTGTGTTCTGATGTTATGGGACACAGGCACACACATGCACGCAAACACACACATACACACATGTACCTGGTCTTTCTGTGGAAAACACATGTGCATACTGTATGCTCCAACCTTCCTTTAGGAAATTTTTATACAGTATATATATATATATATTCATTGTATTGAACTTGAAGCCTTGATGTCAGAGAGCTAACCTGAGTTCTATGACATGTACCTTCAGTGAGGGTGTTAACAGAGACTCGAGATCTGATTGTGTTATGAAAAGCTGCCGTTAAGTTCTGGGAAAAGTTTCTGTGAAAGAAGCTTGGGACTGAAAGCGAGTTGAGTAATGAAGATATGCAAATGAAGTTCTTATTAAACAAAGGCTGGTGTCAGAGTTGTAAGCAAACAGTGTGAGAGGGAATGAATGGAGCTGATATTCCAGTTTTAATCAGCAGTTGTGTTAGTTAAAAGATTTGCACAGAATAGGGAAAGTGTTATTTTAACTGTATTACTTTTTCTTGAGGTCGACTGCAGCACCTGTCACAAACATATGGAAATGTTGTTATTATTATTATTATTATTATTATTATTATTAAGCACTGCTTGACTTTATAGAATGCAGTTATAGAAATAGGATCATTTAGAATGACAGTATCTGGGGGTCACCCAGGTTAGAATAGACTCCCCTTTTCATAGCCAGTGGTGAACTCCAAACCTCTTCAATCTCTGTGGCCTCCAAAAATCGCAACTGAGAACTCCAACTTCCCACTTTGGATCTCCAGGCCAACGATTGAGCAAACGTGTGAAAAGGTGTGAGTAAATGTGTCAAAAATATGCATAAGATGCATCAATGTGAAAATGATCTATTCGATCAAAGAACAAAAAGGCAAAACAGATCAACAACAAAATAACCACACGGTAGAATCAAAAATCTTGGTCACAATGAGAAGATACTTCACAAGGGAAGAAAGAACACAGGCGGGAATAAGAATACAAAATAATCATTTGTGAACCAAAAACAGGTGCAGGCAACAACGATATATGAGAGAAGCAGCTAATGACAAGTCATGGGTTGAAACAGGATGTGAAAGGCACCAGAAAACACATATCAAATTAAACCAAACCCAGAGGTGTAGCACTGGTGTCTGAAATGCATTCCGGTGAGCTTTAACTGCAGCGCTTGGCATTTGGGGAATATTTCCAACAGTCTGTTTTTTTTTTCTCAAGATTTCTTCCTCATGTCATTTCCAGGATTTTTTTATTTCTCTTGCCATTGCCTTGCTCATTAGAGATAGATCTCAGTTATAATTACGATATATCCATCGTTAAATCCAGTTTACGAAAATGTATTAAATAAAAGATAGTTTCTTAAAAATATTTTTCACAAAAGTCCTAAAATGTTTTTTTTTTTTTTTTGGCACAAATGGAAGTATCTGTGAGTGAATATGTGCATTGACAGATTAAAAGTAGTTAAAAGAAAAAAAAATATGCACCTGGCAGCATTGCACACACACACACACACACACACACACACACACACACACACACACACACACACACAGCTCCGAGCAAGGTGCTGCTTTGGACCTGCGTTTGTAAGGCCGATATAATGACATACAAGCCTTGCTGAGGGATAATTTCCCTAAAAGTGAAAAGTTTGGTACATGAAGCGGAAATATGTATTCGGTCTCCCATTCCCGTTCGAGATTGCCCATTTCCGACAAAACATGCAAAATTTGCCTAATTATGTCTGAAAACGGGCGGAAACAGCTTGGTACATCTAGCCCTCATCTAGCTTAATGTTTCCCTTCGCTGCTTTGTGAACATTTGATTTTAATTGGTTAAGATTTTGACTCAGTAAGTATAGTTTTCGGGACTTTTTCTCTTTTCCACTCCGAGATGAACTTAATGGTTGCTTTCAAGCTCTGAGAAGCTACTGAGCTGTTTGCGCCAGCTTTGTACGTAACACGCAATTACTCCTAAAAACGGGCAAACAGCTTAGCATCGTTCCCAATGCTATGAATGGGAGCGTTAAGTTCATCTGTGGGTTACAAAATGGGAAAAAAGAAACTTTCACCTAATTAAAAATGAAAGTAAGAGTCTGTACTGAGCCATTTAAACCTGATTGAACGTTAGAAAGTGTCCGTGTTTAAATATGTGCAGTGTTTTACAAAGCAAATGTGCTGAAATTTCATCACAGTTATTACTATGAAATAATACTAACAGGAAATACAAAGTAATGATCTAAAGTACTGATCATAGTTGTCATGGTCACATTTTATTTTGCAAAATTAGTTTCATTTGACAGCTTCGTTTTCAACCTTTATATTTATATGGTGTGCCAGCAGCAAAATTAAACTTAATGAGGCTACCAGACATGAAATTAAAGTTATAAGTTATTTCTATTTGATGAGGTTTTTGAAGGAAAAGCTGACCGGCTATGTGTACATCTTTGGCCCCAAAATGCTTTCTTCCTCTGTCTTCTGTGTGTAATAGCAATAATACTACTAATACATTGATGGATTGTACTTGTGGGTTTATTATTGGCTTTGTATGACATTTTCCTGGATTTTTTATGAATGTCAGTTTTTTGTGTTTACATTGTGTGAGCTGTCAGACAGATCAATACATATCACTTCAGACCTGTTCAGAGATACGCCTCGGTTTTACTCAAAATCTACCCCATATGTGTTACTCTCATGCACCAAAATTTGTATTCATTCTGGTGTTGCACCTACGGTCTTAATACGTGTTCATGTTATGATAATATACGGTCAAAAGTAATAGGATGCCTGCCTTTTCCAGTCATATGTCCTTCTTACTCGAACTGTTACCACATAATTTAATAATCATCATTGTATAGGATGTTTTTGGATGTAACAGCATTGCATTTTCCCTTCTTTTTGAACTAGGAGACACAAACCTATTTTAACATGACACTGCTCCTGTGCACAAAGTGAGGTAATGGGATGGGTTGAAGTAAAAGATTCTGTAACATCCTTGTGGCTGAATGTTCAAAGAACACGTGTGTGTGTGTGTGTGTTCACTTGTTGCCAAATATATTCCACCCACTAACAGGTGCCATGATGAACAAATAATCAGTGTTATTTACTCACCGGTCACGATGTTATGCCTAGCCGTTGTATATATACCATGGCTAGGTGGATTTATTTCTTTATTTAATATATATTTTTTTTAAACATAGAAAAACATCATACATAAATATGATGATGGCTCTTAGATAATACAGTTCATGTTCATGTTCGCTGCCAGGCAGACCCCTTTATCAACAATGTATTCAAATACTTTCAGCTTTTTTTTATTTAGGTTCTGTCATTGAACTTACTGTTGTTTTTCAGGTCTGAAGCGGATTCATGCACTGACCATTCAGGCTAATTATGAGTTGAGGATTGACCTGGAGGACTTTGAGAACAGCACTTCGTTCGCACACTATGGTTCCTTTGGCGTAGGATTGTTCTCCGTCGACCCGGATGAGGACGGCTACACATTGAGCATAGCGGACTACTCAGGAACCGCTGGTAGGTTCATTCTTTGTCCTGAGAGATTTAGCGAGTATGAGTGGCAAAATCCATCCTTAGATAGAATCCTTTAGATTTATGGGGAAGGAGGAACCTTTCAGATGTGTGTTACAGCTGCATTGCTTTATGGAGTCGTATTGTAAAGACTCATGCTGCACTACAGAAATGTGGAACATACTCGACAGGGTTCTTCTGCCAAGGCTTTATTTTTAGGCCAACCTTTGCTGTAACCAAATTATGAAAAAAGGCTTACCTTTCGATCATCAGGGTTTCTAAGTATACTTCCTTAATGTGGCATTATCTTGTGAGATGATCCATTCATAGGACTACATGGAAATCTCTGGTTTTAGAACCAAATGTTTGAACAATATATTTAACAATATATTTTTCGAAATGTTCGAAAACCGGACCTAATTATCTCATGAGAAATAATGAAAAACCAATTAATCCGTTCCCAAACTCCACCAATACCCAATAATTAACCTTTTTTCCTGTTTTTAGCTGTATTAATACTGTCAGGAATCCCCCTGTCATACCTCGGTGCTTCAGGGAATGCCCTGTTCCTTCACTCATGCGTGTCCCGCCCACATTGAGCTCATCGCAATTGGGTTTCCTCCATAAAGCACTGTGGATATTATTTATGGACTGCCTTTTGCCGGATTATCCCGATCTCTGCGGGTATTTTGTGATGGCTCGGTAAAAGTATATATTAACAACTTTACAAGAAAAAAAAAAACTAAATGATTACTGTACTTACTCGTTCACAACTAATTGTAATATTGACCGCTAAATATCACTAATATTGTTCACAAACAGAAGTTGGGATTGATGCTTACTCAGCGATGGTTGAAGCAGAAGCAGTTTCTTCCCCTTGCGCTGGGTTGGGCAGCGTGGGTGGGGTTCGATAACTGGAACTTTGTTAATTCACCGGACCCAAATTTCGTTCTAAAAACCGTTCGCTAAATAATATATATTATTAATAGAATTAACTAAACCAGAAAACAATATATTTTGAGTATATTGTATACTAAGTAGTATAATTTATAAAATGTAACCAGAATCCAATCTAATTTCTTCTGATTTCTGAAATTGTACCTATTTAATTATATTCAGAATTGCTTGTATATAAACACAATAGCATACGAACACTTTTAATAAGCCTATATACACTTTCATGTGTGCTATACAGTACTTGGATGAATATATTTTTTAGGTTAAGGAATGTGCTAAAGAATAATATAGTATTGACCAATATTTGATTGGATCTCCAGGAGTGTGGGTTTGCACTATAGTAGTTTCCCCTCTTTTTCTCTTTTCTCTTTTAAAGCAATTCTAGCTCAAGGCATCTTGGAATCATTTTTCTGCTAATGTAGGAAAAGTTGAGCAGCGTGTACAATAAATGCCATTAATATGTTTTGGTTTGTGTATCTCCTTTGTATTGCCCATTAAGTTCCAAAGTGTAGTTTTGGTAAAGTTAACTGCTGGACTCGAGAGTGTGAGGAGATCAGACCCAAACCAGACGTAGGAATTGTCATGATAATTCAGCAAATATGTTTAAAACTTCTTATCTTGTAAATACTGAAAAAGTAAAATATATGTGCTGCTTATCTCAGTGTGGCAGAGAACCTTTACCTGCACTGCCCTCAGGTCCTCTGTCAAGCGTTAATTGGTTTTCTGCAATCAATCTGTCCCTGGTCCCTGTCCTTTGCCTCTGGCCTCCTCACCAGGTCGGACTCACCGGGAGGAGCAGAGATAATGAGGTAGTGTGACACGTCCATAGCATGCCATAAAGGTGGACAGTTTGCTAATTATGGGTGACAAATAAACACTTTATAAATATAAGTCAGGAAAGGGGGGGAAGCGTTTTTTACACAGCTCTAATTAACAAGCACTCTTTCAGGTTTCTGTAGCACAAAATAAAGTAAAGCTAAAGTAAAGTTTCCTATTAATGTGAAAGGTATACAGTGCTCACTTTTGCATAGAATTCTATGGAAAGTGTCCAAAGGGCAGACAGAATGCAACATTTGCAAAACAGTAATATAGTCGAAAACTTTCAGCACATAATGATGTCAAGTACTATTTCATCACCAGATCTATTAGATCAGAAGTCAGGGAAAAAAAGCCAGAATTTCTAGTGATATACCAGTATATAGCATGTGTGTTATGTTGTTACAAAGGCATTTACATGCCAGGATTCCAACATTGCAATATAACTAGATATACATTTTGAAGAGACAAAAGTACTTCATGAATTCTCATGTAAATTTGATAAAATGGCAACAAGCCATGCATTTATTGATTCTCATGTTTTTTACTTTCATATTGTTTGCAAATAAATCACCCATATGCACTTTTAAATCAAAGATAATTGTAGTAAGATCATAGCATTTAAACTCCAAAACTAAAAGTCAGCTCGCCCCAAAACTTACTGGATGTTTTGCCAGAATTCAGACACACCAATACCAGCAATTTAGTGAGTTTTCCCAGTTTACTACACCTATTATTCAAGTCTTTTTTCTTAACCATTTTGTGTCAGGTTATTTGGTGGTTTACAGCTACCTCTAAAATGAGAAATGACAAATGATGAGGCCAGTGGACAGCAAGATAAAGTCTAATGCAGTTGTTTTCCCCTTAGGCTTTCAGCCAAGAATCACATTTCTACCTTCATTGCTTCCTGTACATGAGTAATTCGGTGTGGCCAATCAGGTTTCTGCAGCTGCCTTAAGCAATAGGACATGCTATTTGTTTTTCTTTCCAAATCCTGTCCCTTTACAGATTCTCAGGGGACAACTATTCTTTTTCCTCTTTTTCCTAGAGTTTGTCTTGTGTTAATGCAGATACTGCAATTCTGCACACCATACTCTACTTGGCTCAATCAATGACAATGCAATCTTTCTTCAGTCTGTTGAGCCAGTGGTTCTTTGGCTGACCATGAGGCCAGATTTCTTGAGGACTTTGTCATAAGGCTGTCTTTTTGGCACCATGAAGGGCATGGCTGTATGATCACAGTCAGGCCTTGCACATCTTTTCTAAGACCAGAAGCTTTTGTTATTTTGCCGACATTTTTGTGATTAAGGTGGAATAGAGATTAGTGTTCAAAAAGCATTTCTAGGAATGGATAGTTTGTTGGTGCTTAATGGTGGCTGGACAGCACTCCTTTCCAGACCAGGCAACTATATGGATGGCAGCCTTGTACACTTTTGCCTTGAGATGGATGAGCATCTTTGGATCATAGAGCACTCCAGTAATTTGCCAGATTAGTCATGTGGTGTTGTCTCATGCTTGGGTTTCTGAAAAAGAAGCAGATGAATGAGCCCAGGTACTTGAATTGAGTGACCTTGTTCAAGTCCTGACTCAGATAGTTTTATTTATGGCACAAATATTAGAACAGTTTCTTGGTACCTTCACAAACAAACACCTGTTTTTCGAAACATTCCACAGATTTGAATGTAACTTTAAATAGGTAAAAAAAAAGTATATGTGATACTCGTTGTTACTGATTATTTTCCAACACAGCACAGCCCTGAGTTTTTTATTCCTTACATAATAATGTTCTGATTTCATGATTTCAAACCTAAAACTTGAAAAACAGTTGACTCTGTGCATCAAAAATGACACGAATCTACTGGTAAGAAACCAAAATGATCAATAGGTTTAATTTAGGTTTCATAACTCTGTGGTATTTTGATGTGAATTTGCTGTCAAGTCCAGAAATTGACTATTCCGAAGGTTGAAGTAGTGGTTATAACAATTTCCCACAATTCTGTTTCAACACTTTGAGACGTTATAGACAAAAAAACAAGGTACTGTCTATAAAGCAAAGCGGAACCTGATGTATCCATAAGCCACCTGAGATTTATAAAAGTATTTCTGCCTTATGATATGATATCTCTTTTATGTCTTCAAAAGGTCTGGTATGATTCATATGGCTGCAGTAAAGTCTGATGTCATCAGTGCTGAATTCCATTACAGTTAGCACTGCAACATTGCATTTACAAAACTTGCAGTCCATCATACTGCTCCAACAAACCAAATGAATCTTCTCTTCTCTTCTCTTCTCTTCTCTTCTCTTCTCTTCTCTTCTCTTCTCTTCTCTTCTCTTTTCTTCTCCTTATTTTTTTTCTATTCTAATCTCTTCTCATAATGTTTTTCTCTCTCCTCTCTTCTCCTTTCTTCTGCATTGTTTAAAGACATTAAAGCTAATGAATACTATTTTAGCAGATTAATTACAAGGTATAAACCCTTTAATAAAATGATGAGCTTTGACATGTTTTTTACTGTTGAATCAGCCTCTGTTATTATAAGTAATTAAATTTCATAATGGAATGTAATGGGACATAGTAATGTGATTTTTTTTTTCTCTCTATTTCACATTACACATCCTAGCTTTTCAATTTAAAGCACTCTTTCTCATGCTGGAAGTTCAAAAATCAGAATCGGAATACTTTATTGATTCCATCGAGAAATTATTTGATTGCAGCCGCTCACAGTAAAAGTACAAAGTAAAGTTTAAAGTAAAAAAAAATAAATAAAATTTAATAGAAATAAATATTCATATAAAGGTAAAGTTAAGAGAAATGGATCATCAAATGGAAATTGTAACAGCAGTGAAGAACAGATGGCAGAAAATCAGTCTACACTAATAGTTCTAAAAGTTATTGCACATGCAACTAGTTATTAGTACTGCACTGATCATTTTGCATACAATGTCAAAGATTGTTTGCAGATTCACTCAAAAAGACATATCCTGCGGTTGTTGGTTGTCACGAGTTTCAGCAGAGTCTCTACAGATAGCAAGACATGTGGCTTTTAAAACTTCATATTCATGAGCATCATCTCCATGTCTGCTCGCCCTAAGCAGTTCAAGCGCCTAATGAGTAAAACATTTTACAATAATAGGAATCAAATTGCACAAAAAAAAAAAAAAAAAGCCAAGCTCAAGAAACATGAGAGACGGATCTTTATAAATAAAAAAATAGTATGATTAAAAAATTGATAAAATTCAGTCTTGAATTATTCAATATCTATATTCCTGGTTTGTATTCTGTCTCACATCAAGAAAAAAATAGGTTTGATGAATAAAATGTGAATGCAAATCCAATACCTTTAATAAATCTCAATTAATGAATGCATCTATTAAATAAAATGTATAGTATAGTGAGTGCAATGTCATTTAATCCACTCTTAGCTCAAAGAGGCTACTGTGCAAAAGTACTAATCAATTGTAGTTTTAGAGGCAGAGGCTGAACTAATGAGCTGCATAATTTCTGGTGAATAATTAGCGAGTAAACTCTTCAGAAACTGCATAAAAATAATATAGCTAGCCCAGTTATGCTTTCACATTTATAACAGCAATATATCTACACCAATAGCGAGTTGCCTGTCCAAACAGGTATAAGTTAAAATTGACAGCAAGCTACCCATTTAACTAGCCATGTTACACTGAGTAGATTTTTGGGCAGTGTTTTAGTTTTAAAACTCTACAAAGTACATTAACATCGCTAGCTATCATGAAAGAGTTTGCATACAGAAGAAAAAAAAATAAGAACCTGTGATTTATCCATTAACAATTACAGCACTTATGTATCAGTTAGCAAACTGGGACAGCATTGAAAACTCGAACAATGTGCACTTACTTGAAATGAAGTAAATTCTTTTGATATTCCAGTCATTCTCCTCTTCCCACAGTAGATTTGTCCTTTAAAATGTAGTGTAGTCAGTGGCAGTTTATAAGTATGTCAAAAAAAGTTTATCGAGTCACAAAATAATCTCTTGTTTTGGCTCCATTTATTCTCTATTTCTTTAGGTGACTCACTGCTCAAACACAACGGCATGAAGTTCACCACAAAGGACAAGGACAACGATCACTCGGAGAACAACTGTGCCTCCTTCTACCACGGAGCCTGGTGGTACCGCAATTGCCACACGTCCAACCTGAACGGACAGTACCTGCGCGGTCAGCACTCGTCCTACGCCGACGGCATCGAGTGGTCCTCTTGGACGGGTTGGCAGTACTCTCTAAAATTTACAGAGATAAAAATCAGGCCTACGTGTGAGGAAAATTAGTGGGGAAAGACACTAAAAGAATGCTACTTATGGAAAAGAGGTGGACTATATGCCACTAAGTACAGACGAAAAAATGTACAATGATGTGATCTCTCTGAAAAATGTTTTGACTATAATTCTCAGAGTGATTAGCCCAGTCTCAACTATTCCTCACTCTATCACTCACAACGGCACTCTAAAGGAAAAGAGCACAATTACTGAGACTTTTACCAGAGTTGTGATGCTGTGTCCTCCTTCATCGAACAGCAATGTGAAGGTGCCTCTATGGGAATAATCCAACCCCTCCCTCCCCAGAGCATAGTGGACTCTTTGCGGTACGTCCTTCTCTTTTTAATAGAATAAATGGCCTCTAAATAGTTTAGTGACTCCAGAGCTTCACTTTGTTCACTTTGTAAATGAACATCTGCACATTCACTTCTTCATGCATCAGGGAAATTGTAGCCTTTTTTCCACCAACACTCTGTTTGTGCTGGTTAAGGAGCTGTGTGTTTTTTTTTATTTTTAGTTTTATCAAACTTAAGGAACAAATAGCTAAATCAGCTACACATCCACAACTCATTTTGAGTCAGCATCAGTCAAAAGATTGTACACCTTCTCCTTAATTGTTTTTTAGTACTTTTTATAATTTTTAACATTGTACATTAGTAGTGAAGACATCCAAACTTTTAAACTATGAAAGAACATGTATGGAATTATGTGGTTAACAAAGATGTGTTGATTAACCCAGAACATGTTTAATATTTTGATTCTTTACCTTTTATTTTGATGACAGCTTGGCACACACACAGCTTTTTTTCCATTAGACTCATGAGGTAGTCATCTGGAACAATTTCCAAACAATCGTAAGGAGTTCCCAGAGGTGTTGAGTGCTTGTTGGCTGCTTTTCCTTCACTCTCTGGTCCAGTTTCATTTAAAACCATCATAACTTGATTTCGATTGGATGATTGTGGATGCCAGGTCACCTGATGCAGCACTCCATCACTCTTCCTAAACGAATAGCTCTTGCATAACCTAGAGGTATGTTTGGGGTCATTGTTGAAAAACAAACTATGGTCTCATTAAGTGTAAACCAGTTGGGAGGAAATTTCGATGCAAAATGTGCCCTCTGTTTTGATTAAATTAAAACTCAAATCTTCACTAGGAAAGCACCGCCACACTATCACACATTCTCCTTCATGATTCGCAGCAGGAACCACATACGTTTATCCTTTGCAGCAGAGGTAGTTCTTGATCTCCTTTTCTTCCTTTCCCTTTCTTTGGACAATCGAAAATAAAAAAACATATTCTGGGTTGTTTACCACTTATGTTTACCGCATAATTTCATACATGTTCTTTTATAGTATGGATGGCTTCAGTATTAATATACAATGTTAAAAATAATAAAAAGAAAAAAAAGAAATTATGTATATTATTTACATTGTCTAAAATTAGACCCCCAGAAGACAAATATTATCAAAATGAGCGTGTGTTGGTACATGTATGTGTCTGCTAAGATATAACCAAATATAAATGTGTGTCCAAATACAGATGAGTATAGTGGTGCACTCTTAGAACACGCTTAGCATTTAGCTACAGGACACCACACACACATTTATACACTTTATCATATAACAATTTCTAATGAGAGTAGTCAGAAGACCTGCAAAACACCTGGAAAGTAAGGTGTAAAGAAAGCTGAGGACACAGTGGAAACACATGGTTAGGACACTCCACACAGACAGCATCAGGAAACCATGAGATGGGAATTCAACCTGATGTACCACTGTTCTCTTCATGTCAACAGAGCATAAAGAATATACTGTACATATACTTTTTAATATCATTTGGATGATTTTTACTGACAGACATCACTAAACAATCCCAGCAATTTGTACACCATTATTTGACATGATTTTGCCTGTTCCTCCAAAGTCCCTGACACAGCATCCGCTCCAGCACCAACACCAGCAGCGTGTCAGTGGAAAAGGGGTCTGCTGACAGTTTTGTTCTTTGTCTGTCCAGTAAATGTTACTGTGAAACATACCCATACATAACATTTCCTCAAGTTTCACAAAGTTAGATCAGAAGAAAAGAACAAGCACAAACTAACTTGGATCGGTCAGAGCTTTAAAATCACAGAGACTTCTAAGAAAAAAAAAAAAACAGTTATGGCAGTAAAACTGAGGTCTGCTGGGGTTTTTAGGCTTTGCTTTGACACTGAAGAAAAAGTAAAGCACAGTATTGTGGCCATTTCATTCTATTTGTGTTTGTGCCATAACATTGCATAAAATTGTTAAATAATATTGTTAAATAAAAATGATTTTATTAATTTCTGAGCATTGTGACCTCCTGTTCTAAAATCTCATTCCTAATAGTATTAATAAGTATAGCCAGAGAGGAAAAGGTGTGGTGTGCTGATCTTAAAGCCCTGACACTGTAATGAGAATTATTCCAGTAGCTCGTTCCAATACCTTTTTACCCCGTAACATTATTACACTTAATATATCATCTTATTATAATATTTGGTTCTGGTTGGCTGAAAGTCCAATTGGAAATCCTCTATATATACACACCTGGGACTACATGACAGGGCTGGCAGGTAAAATAACTACACAATACACTACATAATTTACCTGGAGTTATCCTGTTTAAACCTTAATCCCTAAATCTTACTTTTCAAGAAAAGTAAACATGAGAGTTGCTGATCATGTCTATCTAATCTATATTTTATTTTATTTTATAAACTGGTGATTAAGTTGTTAAGATATTGAATTGCATGGTGAAATGATTATTTGTTGCAAAGAATATCAACTATTGATATAACCCTGAGATTTTCCAATTCAGTTTGTGTCAAGATTTTATATATACAGCAATTCCTCCGCTTTATCGCGGTTCGACTCTCACGTCCCCGGTTAATTGCATTTGAAATGTGACTTATTTGTTTGGCTGATTTTCCCGGTCTCTTGCGGATAGCACCATAGACCAAAAAACTTATAGGGAATTGTTTTGATCGAGTTTTATGTTAAAATAATGAAATGTATTAATAGGAAATATATTTAATGATTATAAAATGAAGTAAAATGTTAATATAGTACAGTACTGTAACCATAAAATACCATTTTTTGGGGTATCGCGGTTTTTCATTCATCGCAGGTGGTTTTGGAACGTAACCATTGCGCTTAACGGCGAATTATATATATACAATATTCTTTCAGTTTTGGTGAGTTTCATGTATTTGGATCTTTAGTATCTTCTAGCAGGACAAGTAAAGATAATACAGGACTACTGACCCCACAATAAAGCACTTGGGGTCTGAATCTTAGAAATCCTGCTTTTTTTAATTCAAAGTGAAAACAAACTTTATTTTTTATCATTTAGGTTTTATACCGTATATGCTGAAGAATTCATTCTTATTCTAAACCATTTGTTGGTATATGCTCTAAACATGTTCTCAAAACTATTTTGATTTCATGTCTAATCCCATGCTGATTAACCCATCACTTATTTCATACTGGATGGACTTTCATATTTTGTATAGTGATTCAGGTTTATTAAATCTATTATTCTACTGTAGATGTAATATTTATGTTACTTTCACAAACATATGTAAAACCTGATGAATTGTCAGAAATGTCATATTTTATATGGCTTTGGCTGTGCAAAGCTTCTCAAATATGAGTCTATTTTGTATGTGTAATAAACCTCAACATTTATAATTATAGGCTGGCATATACACAGTATCTCCCCAAAGTAAGTACACCCTTCACATTTCCGCAACTATTTTAGTGTATCTTCTCAAGGGACAATACAATAGAAATGAAACTTGGATATATTTTAGAGTAGTCAATCTGCAGCTTAAGTTTAAGTTTTATTTCTATAGTATTGTCCCTTAAGAACATATAATAAAATTTTTGCTGAAATGTAATGGGTGTACTCAGTTTTGTGATATATATATATATATATATATATATATACACTGTACCTTTTCACACAATATATGTATATATATATATAAAAAAAAATCTCTTATATTATAATCTATACATCACAATAACTGTGGCTGCCTTACACATACACACATACACACACACACACAAACACACACACACACACACACACACACACACACACACACACACACACACTATATGTCAAGTGTTTAGAGGCTTTCACACTAAAACGTTCTGAAAGAAAAAAGGAATCGAAAAGGAATCAGTTGCTAAAATGTCAAAATAAACAAAACATCATTATCCTAATACAAAAATTGTAGTCCTAAAGTATTAAATCAAAATTCCACTCATTTTACCTTGAAGCCAATATTTTGTATGAAACACTAACATTCTATTATACTAACTAGAAAAATAAACGAATTTGACTTATTGTCATTCGCTTATCAAAGGCAATGCGCTATTTTTTTAAATACGACTATGACAGATTAACTCTCTGTAAGTAGAACCCAGGGCTTTAGCTAGCAGTCACTGGCAGAGAGATGAAATCATTTATTAAAGATGATAATAGTACATTAATGGAATGGGTCTGACAGTTACATTTTCCCCTCAGATATTGGTGGTGATCTGTGAGTGCTATGAGCGTTCTCATATTTTGGCATGTAATGACAAAGCTCATGCTATCCGCTGGACCCATTTCACAAGTGTAAGGAGAATGAGAAGAATTTGCATTGATTTCACTTTGGAATAGCAGTAGTAGAGTGCATTTAACCTATGTAGTTACTTATTGGGATCATTAGGAGCTCATTTGTCAAGAGCTAATTGACGTATATTGCTAATTATCATACAAATAAGGAAGAAACCACAATTGGTGGGAAAAAAATCAACGTCTGGACGGTTTGATGTTTCACGGTGGGTCTTTACCACTGCAAATACAATGTTTTGTATGTTATGGATTTGCGGGACCTGAAAATCTCGGATGCCACTGAAAATCCCAATAAATATCTATGTTGCTCATACAGAATTTTGCATATGTTAAGTGCTACATAATGGCTACACTGGTCCTTTAGAACAACTGACAAAAAAATCTATGGCATTTGGCAGACACCCTCATCCAGAGTGACTTAAATGTGTCTACTTCATACAATCAAGATCACATATCGACGCTGTGGATGTTGCGTCCGATGGCGTCCACATCCGACGCTGAGGGTCCCCCCTTCGTGTCGCTTTTCGACGTAGCAGGACGGGAAGCCCTTCACGTCGCTTTTCGACGCAGATGGACGGGACCCCATTTGCGGGTTACGGTTAGGGTTTGGGTTAGGGTTCGGGTTAGGGTTAGGTTTAGGGTTACGGTCATCTTCAGTATTTTTCGAAATTTTAAAATTAATCCTATACACTTATTATGATAGATAATAAATTATTACACGTATAGGACAGCGATCTGCATCGAAAAGAGACACGAAGGGAGGTACCGTCTCTCTGCGTCGAAAAACGACGCGCAGGGGGTACCTTCGGTGTCGGATGTGGACACCGTCGGACGCAACGCCCACAGCGTCGATATGTGACGATGTGGGGTGAGGATGCGCTGAATCAAGCAGCAAAAAGACCGTTTCTTACAGCTTTTGCAATATGGCCATTTCACACATAATATGTTACTTTTCCGCTTATGCATTAAAGAAGAGTATACATGTTTGGAAGTTGTAAAGTGCATCTGAGAGGGTCTTTGGCCTCTTTGCTGAAAATAAGCAGCTCTTATTAAAACTCAGTCATGAGAGATGAGTCATCTGATCCACAGCACTGACTCAGAGTTCTCTAGGCACTTTTGGAAATTATTAAATTTTGATTCCAATTACGCTGTAGTATATTGCAAAGCTAATATGCTTTTCTAAATGTTAATGCATCCTGAACCTTATATGTGACACGGTTAGAGATGAGTTTTATTTTGACCTCGTTTATTTATGTATATTGGCTCAGCCATGTGTTTAGAGATATTTAAATCCCTGTAGACTCACATATTTGAGCGCATGAGATTGGAAAGTATGCTCATCTAAGTATCAGTGAAAAACAACTGGAAAGCTACAGCTTACAAAGAGATCCTGTACAATATGCTTCCAACTTTGTGACTTTTAACTGTTTGGGGTACAATGATAAGGTGTATACAAACCTTTGTATCAATATACCATCCAGTATTAAAATTCCCAACTTGAACTATTGCACTTTCTTTTGAAATTTTTAATACTAGAACAGCACAGAGAATTTCATTTCTGTCAAGTCTTATAATTGACTGCTGAGTGGACTGAGCAGGCAAATGAGCAGGACTTCAGCCACAGCTCATCTAGGCTTGATGACCCTTAATGTAGTGTGCTGTGTGATGCCTTTTAATTTACACATCTTATCAGCATGCCTCTAACCTCAGAACAGTTATGAAGTGCATTCACTGTGTGTATCTCAGGAACTATCCTTCCAGCTGCTTCTGCTGCTGCTTTGCTCTCAGCAAGGAAGGCAGCTGAATCATGGAAAGGTGAACAAGTCAGATATTTTAATGATTCCAGTTTTATCTGTGGATTCATATTTAGTCAACTCATATTCTCAGGTTTTTAATTTGATATAACACTGAAATTATATATCACTAAAGGACTAAAGGTGTCATTTTTTGGCATGGAGCTGTTTCTGATTTCTATTACTTTAACAAAATAGTTTTACCAGAAATGATGAATGACTTTGGACACTATGGCTTTTCATAGTGATGCCTATGGCGGTCAGCTTATTCTTAATTTCCCTCCTATTTTTGCATCCCTGGATTTGAAGAAACCTGATGGGCAAGCATGGTTCCAAATCCTCTAGAGATATAAAATGTTTCTATGCTTGTTTTATTCCACAGAATTTCCTCACGATCCATCTGGTCACTGTCTTCTTCCAAGATGCCTTTCCTCAAGCCAAACTTCACTACATTATCTACACATTTCAATGCCTAGTGTAATTCATCCAATTACCATTTTCTGCTTTTCTGGGCAACTCAAGCACTCAATCCTCCACCTTCTCACTTTCAATCATATTGTTGGTGTCTTCTCTGACAGACTGTCAAGAAGCAAACCAGTAGCAAATGTAGAATGTGCCAGAATTGTTGGTCAAAGCTGACAATTTTCGCAGAATAATATGAGAATGTTGTTTCAGAGGAGGGCCAGTATTAAAATTCTATAAGCCATGAGTCAGTCAGAGTAATATTGTGGTACAGCAAAGGTCTTGGTTTAGTGAAAGAAAGTGTCCCAAAAGAGCATGACTTTGTAATTCGTGAAATGCCACTGTTTTTTTTTTTTCTATTTTTTTTAGAAAAGACACAAAAAGTAGATATGTTTTCTTCATGTGTCAACAATTTAATGTTTTCTTTGTTCAGATATAACCACTGTAATCACTCCTCCTATCTTTAAAATCCATGTCCTCGCAAAAGTGAATGAATGATGGTGGACCAGAAAAAATGGAAACTAACCATTAGCCAAACATCAACATTGAGGTCATGATGTATTATAGCTGCTTCTAACTGATATTCGTTTTGTCGCTCCTCTGCAATTTATTCATGCCTACTCACACTGCAGGTGAATCACTTGATCCTGACAACTGCACAAAATGTGGGATGTTTTTCTATTACAATTACCTCACCTACCACATGTTCCATGCAGCCTGTCAATGGTCATTAATGTGGACTACATCAGAATAATCCAGCTGTGAGTAACACAAGGGTGTGAAATGTTTTTTTTTTTTTTTTATCGTGTGAGGGAATGGATTAGTATGACACATCAGCTAGATGAATCACTCTAGCTTTAGGCTGCTCAATTCCAACTATAGGCTGATGTATTATTTCAACACACAATAATATTTGGATGTGCACGGTATACACTGTGTTAAATTTCATCAATTAAGTATGTTTTACATATGAAATTTGAGCATGTGTAAAAATTCAGGATAACCCAAACACTCCCTTGAGAAGACAATCCTTACAGTGAAGCATGATGGCGGTAGCATCATGATGAGCTCTACCTCAGGCAGGTAAGCTGAAATAAAACCTGCACAAAACCTCATGGTAATTCTATATAACTGCACTGAATCAGTGTGTATATCATGGCCTGACTGCTCAGGTTTTCACTTACTTTAACAACATTAATCGTCAGCTCTTGAAGTTTTATTGGCTTGCCATTCTCACCAAGTAGCTCATCTTCTGTCACTCTTCACTCTTCAGAGACATTTCCATTCCTCTATGTCAAAGAGCAAATAAAATCCACATCTGAGGGTGATTCGGAGGGAGTGGGAGTCAAGAGTGATGGAGAGAGTATTTATGGAGACAGGAAACGAGTGGCTGTCATTTTCCTTTAGATCTGAAAGAAGGGGTCACCCTGAGGGACAGGGAGTGTTAAGAGGGATTCAGCAGGAAGCTTCTGATTGGTCTTTTAGTTCAATTATCTAAGAAAACCTGAGAATAAAAAAGAAAAAAACAGGACTGCTGCTGTCATCAGGTAGCACAGGGAATAAATCATCGGTAAACGCTAACGTGTGTATCTGTCAGGCCTCCCACCATTCTTTTTGTGTAGCTGACAAGAAAAAAATTGCAACGTCTTCTTCTCTCCGACTTTGCTTACAAAAAGATTAATGTATTAAGTTTCTGGTAAAAATGCAAAACAGGGATTGGGTATATTTTAGCTTGAAGCAATTCCATCCTCATAGATTAGGCTGATTTTAAGCAGCTCTTTCCAGCTTTAGAGGATATCACTCAGTTGCACCTGTGTCTCAAAGAGAGTGTATAGTCCTGAGATGGGATCCCTGAGAAGGGATGGGCCTTGGACCAACTCTAGATCTTATCTGACAGTCAGACATTACACAGAGGTCTTAATACACGGTTTGCATAATTATTTCCCTCCCTTGCATTTTCCACACTTTGGATTGTAATAAATCTGCACAAAACCTCAATACTATTAAGTCTACTAAATTAAGTTTCAAAAATGTTTATTAATTAATAATGTCAAACATATGAGATGATGAAGTATTTACCCCTAATCAAGTTAAGCTCCTAAATTAGTTTTGGTGCCCTCTTTTCCTAATGTAGTCTCATAATTAGTAAAGAAGTGTCACATGACCTCATACATCCATATGTTCCTGCAAGGTACCATAGCTTATTACAAAATATACCTTATCAACAGGGGTGTAATTGCAAATTGACTGGAGGGTATGCAATATCATAGTTGGTGCGCCCCCTTCTCTGCATCCCCCCTCCCAAGAAGGAGAGGTAAATACAAGAAAGAATACACTACATGCAATTGTGCCCCCATGCACTGAATGCACTGCATACCAAATTTTTGCACCTTTGCCCATCAAACAAGTAGGAACAAAAACAACTTACGGATGATATCGTATAAGCTTTAAACATCTTGTGAATTATTATTAAATTCATTGAAAAAAAAAATATCATAGCTGTGACTCTGGCTAGAGGAGGCCATCTACTAAATGTCAGAAAAGTGAATAACAAATGTATTAGTCATATAGACAGCTATAGCATAGATTAATGAAGGTGTTTTCACCAGAAATCCTGTTTAGAGTTTACCAAATGTACATATGTTGGACACAAATATCTTGCTAAATCTAAAGGGCTTAATATATATTATAAATAAACACATGATGGCCAAACCACATATAGCCATCAGGATCAGGATTAAGCAATGGACTGCCCCAAATCTTATAGGAATATGCATATGTGGTAAAAATTAGATGTAGAAATTCCTTCATCTGAGTGCACACCTGAAAAAATCATTATGTGGCCCATTACAACTCACATTTAAAACTTGTGTTTGAACTTTAAGAATTTGCGATTGCACTTGGCAGGTATCACCAATTTGTCATCCTGAGACATTCGAGCAGCGTTAATAACTGGAGAAAAAATTAAATGTGACATTTTTGGTGCAGCCACAGCCAAGCAAGGTGTACTCATCAAACCTGATACTGGGAAAAGTAGCAATGCCAGGTGCATTAATGCTTACGCATATTTTCTTACATCACTCTGAATGACAATGCAAAACCAAGCAATACTAATGTGGAAAGTTTTCTAGAGTGTACCTATGGGTGTTGAAACATAATAGCATTGTGATAATCTACAGTGCTGCTGGCTGCTATTGTGTGTGACAGGTGTAATGCATTTTAAACAATCTTCGTTCCTTCGATTGTCTCTATCATGATGAAAAATTACAGGGCAAATTTAAATCGAGAGGGGGTTGGTGGGGGGTATAGGGAGAGAGATATAGGTATTGAAGTGTGACTAACTGTGATAAAGGTATCCAGATGTGATCACGTTTTTACATGTGATTTTAAATGTAGTGGTGAATGCTCCTATATTTCTTTTTGTATCACCACTACTGAGGTTACCGGTTTGTCTGAGTCTTAACATTAAGTTCACTTTTTTTCATTTACTTAAAATAGTTACAGAAAGAAGTGTGTGTGTGTGTTTGTGTGTCTATCCTGACAAAAAAAAACAACAACAACAGGAATGTCTGTATCCTGAGAAACTGGGAAATGGTGAAGGGACATGTCAGCTCTGAGAGACTGGTCCTCTGACTCTTTGCTGTCTGGATTTTGTCAGAGGGTGATGTTTCAGTCACCCTCCGTGATGTGATGTGACGCATGATTGCCTCGGGGCCCTTGTGCACTTGTCACAGCTCCATAAATGTCCTCCAGTTCTTCAGGACACTTGCATGGACATTCACACACACACACACACACACACACACACACACACACACACACACACACACACACACACACACATGTGCATTCCCCAGCATTGTGTCTACTCCTATAAAATATTTTGAGTACTAAACTGTTCTGTATTATGGCCCAGTTTGCATGTACAGTAGGAGGAGTCAGCATTCAGCAAGAGTAAAAAAGCAGATTCACTGGCCTGTAAATTATTTAAGTTTGGACATAAGCCCTATAGTCTAGAAGGCTAATTATGTAAATTTCTTCTGACAAGCTTAGAGTGTTGACTACAAGCAGAAAACTGAGCATGATTCAGTGCCTGAGCACAGAACATAAGCAAATATCCAGCCATTAGAGGGCTGGAGCTTCCATTCGAAACACTTTAGAGTCTAAAGTTGGGAGCTGATGACTTCGGTTGCCTTTTTTTTTTACTTTTTATACGTTCAGTTCACTGCTAAGAAAATAGATGTCAACCTCAGGTTTTGAATTACACCTACACAAGCTTTTTATTACCGTGCAGTTTTAATAACGACCTTTTCTGAACACATGTCAGCTTTCGAAAAACACTGGTATTGGTGATGTGACGTTGAAAAAATTACACCTCTATGTTTGGATGTGTTATGACACTTTCCGGTCCATTTCACTCCTCTTTCATGTCATGCGAATATTAGGGGTTAGTGACATAGTTCCTGAAGGTCAAAGGAACATTATAGTTGAGTTGTGTATTACATATAAATACAACCGCAATTACAAAGTTGGGACACTGTGTTAAATGTAAATAAAGCTAGAATGCAATGATTTGCTAATCTTAATCTCTATTCACAATAAAACAATAAAACAATAAAAACAAATCAACAATCAAATGTTTAACTTATTTTTTTTTAAATACCATTTTAAAATAAAATAAGGTAATTTTGAAATTGGATGGCTGCAACAAGTGTCCAAAAGGTTGGGACAGGGCCATGTTTACCACTGTGTATCATCACATCTTCTGTATGTATACATCTGGGAACTGAGGAGACCAGTTGCTGAGGTTTTGGAAGAAGTATGTTGTCCTTTATCCCTCTAATACAGGATTCTCGCTGTTCAACAGTTCTGGGTGTCCTTTGTTGTGTTTTGTATTTCAATTTGAATGCACCAAATGTTTTTAAATAATAAAAGGTCTAGACTGTAGGCCAGTTGAGCACCCAGACTATTCTACTACAAATCATGCTATTGTAATAGATGCAGTATGGAGTTAGGATTGTCTTGCTTAAATATTCAAGGCATTCCATCCCTCTCCTCTTTAGTCTGGAGGACATAGTGTCCATGGGTTTTGAAAAATATAATTTTTTTCGATTCATCTGACCACAGAAAAGTTTTCCAATTTTCCTTAGCACACTTCAAATTCACTTTGGCCCAGAGAAAATGGCAGAAATTCTGGATCATGGCCATGCATGCGTTCTTCTTTGCAGGATAGAGATTTATTGTTGAAGAACATTATTATGAAATTGTCCACAATTTGTAGACACAGTCATTTACAGATTTCACATCATCTTACTGACCTTAAGACACTTTTTTGAGACCTGTACCAGCCATTGAGTTCAAAATGATCTTAATCCATAAAATGGTGCATTTCCTTACTTTGAACATTTATGTTTATGTTCTATTGTGAAGAAAATGTGTGTTTTACTAGTTTTGCTGATTGTTGCATTTTGTTTTTACTTTCATTTTACACCGTGTTCCAACATTTTTGGAATTGGAGTTTGTACAAAGATTTTCAAAGGATGTTCTTCTGTGTGTCTAGAAAAAAAATATATAACTAGCTGTTAAACCTAAGACATGGTCACGTGGATAGCTAACCACGCTTAGACATTCTTTTACCATCAATAAAAGCATTTGTGCTATAATTTTCATGGGCACTTAAATAAAATGAGCACTTGACCTCATCCAGTTCTCACAGAAATGATTGTAATCTTTCATTGTATCTTTGTCATCATATCTCCTCTCTTAACCACGGCTCTGTGTACCTTCTGTTTAACAATTTTCATTGCAGATGATTATTATGTGACTTTAATAAACCTAGAAGTACATGGACAACCTCGGGTCATTTTCTGAACTGTCAAAACAGTTAAGAAAAGCAGTTGGACGCCGACGCCTATTGGAACAACCATTCACGTAGGTTAATGTTAAGCTGTAATGACGCTGTTGAATTTAACTTACAGGATGTAGCCATATACTGTATACATGGGCCCCTGACCATTACTGACAGATGTGCTTGTTGAGCTTCCCTTTCCTAAACTATGGGCATAAATATGGGATAAAGCTTAATTTTTTCTGTTTCCACTTATCTGAGAAGGATTTGCAATAGATGCTGGATCATCCACAAGAGTATTAGTGAGTTCAAACACTGATGTTGGACAAAAATGTCTTCATGGCCATATTTTGTGTGAAAAAAAACACTTAAGGTCTTCCACTCCAACCTTGGCATTATATATTACATAGCACTTTCCTCATGCACAATAGCTTTATGCTACAACAGGTTTAAGAGTGTGAGTTCTACTGAACGGAAATTCTAATAATACCTTATTGTGTGACTCCAAACTGTATAGCAACAGTTTGTCAGCTGTATTTATACTGTACATTCAGCCAACTTGTAAATGTCAAGTAGACATATGAACACTTTAAATCCAATCACCTGTTTATAAAGAAAAACTGAAAACATTCAGATTTTTAAGAATTGAAGAATAGCCTTTATTTGTCACATATACATTACAGCACAGTGAAACTTGTTCTTCGCATATCCCAGCTTGCATAGAAGCTGGGGTAAGAGCGCAGGTCGGCCATGATACGGCGCCCCTGGAGCATAGAGGGTTAAGGGCCTTGCTCAAGGGCCCAAGAGTGGAAGCTTGGCGATATCGGGGCTTGAACCCCTGACTTTCCGATTTTCTGTGTTAGTTGTTGGTTTGGATACAGAAAGGGTTCAAATATGAATATGTTCATTAAATCACTTAATATTAGAGCTTAGAGTTTGTCTTTAACATGCACGTCACAGGACATTTAATATTGGCAAGTAGCAAGGAGCAGCACATCCAAGTGTAAGTTTCTATTCAATCACATTTCAGCTGTAACATGACATGTTGCCAGGGTCAAAGGGAACTGATATAAGGACTTCAGATTAACCACTTGCAGGTTTTCTTTTAGCATAAACTCTATAGTATGTTGCATAAATCCTTTGCTTTACCCAATCAGATTGTGATCTGGCCACTTCGATGCTCTCTAGAAGATTGTCCTTTGATTGGATGGTCAGCCAGCGCACTAGTCAAAGCTCACAAACTGCATCTGTAGCAAACTCCACAAGCTCAAATATATTTGTGTTTATTCAATAGCTGTTTTTTTTCATTCTACAATAGCCGACAGAGGAAAATAAATAGATTTGGTTGCAGATACACTTAAAAAAAGTCATTTACAAGATGGTTTTTTAAGAGAAGCTGAACAGTGAGTGGTGTAGCTGTGGCTGCAGTGAAAGAAGACTTGTTAAATTGTGTTTATTGAGTTTCTTGCTTTAGTGCTTTGCTTTCATTTTTACTGCAAATACATGTATGTGATGCAGCACTCTGTTATACTGCATTTCTATACAATATTAATAGTTTTTATAGCTGTGGTGTCATTATTATAGTATTAAACCCTGGATTGACTTCACCTTTGACGCTATAGGACACTACTAAAAGCCTGTGTGAAATGCACCGCTTACAAATGAAGTTTAAATAACGTGGTAGCAGCGAAATGGTCAAGCATCAGCTTGGGTAAAGAGTAGGTGATCGAACCAGCAGGTAACATGCAATGGTTCTCACTTGTGGCTTATGACATTCAGTTTACTTAGACCTGTCTTTTTGTATTTCAGGTCAGACATGACCAGAGAGAAGAAGAAATCGTTCTAATTTTATATATATATATAAAAAAAAAGCACCAGCTGCTTTATATGTGATGTTTGATCATCTCAGACTGCTTTTAATTTCTCAATGAAAAAATGTACTGTTAATATTAACTGTGATTAATTTTCTACTGAATCTTGGACATAAAGAGCTGCTTTATATAGTGCACACAGACACATGACAAATGACAAAACCATTGGTTGTTACTGCGTCTTTTTGAATCACTTGATAACTGGCTGAAAAATGACTGAAATTAGTAAAATAGCTAGCAATTAGCTAATGTGTGTAAATCTTAGTGCAAAGACATACTGTTGAAAAAAAGCCTGCTCGACAGTGTCATGCTGAGAAAGACAACTAGTTCTTTCATAAACACTGACTTTTTAATGAGTATTCCTCAAGATGTATATGTTGCAAAACCCCAAACAGTGTTGTCATACTTTGTCACTTTCCACTTTGTGTAGAAAGTGAATTGTGGTCTTAACAGCAGGGAACAAAGGCTTGTCCAAAATGATTCATTAATTGCTGCAATAGAGGTCTTTTTTGGAGACAAAAAGGAGGGGACTGTGAATGACTGCGTAGCAAAACACTTCAGCAGCACTTCACAGTTCAATGAAAAGAGCAATGTAAAATTCAGTCCTTCACTGAAGCTGAATTTTCATATTTCCTCTCAAAGAGCTGGCTCTTCAAGTGCCACATGATTTTACCGCATTGTCTCCAACATCCAAGAGCATATTGTGACCTGGAGAATTCGGTCTATATTTATTTATATATTTCAGACCCCAGTGCTTCACAAATCTGAAATCTGATGGGTTTTTAAGGTAAATGTATGTTCTGTAGCAGCAGCTCTGAGTTTAGTGCATCTTAAAATCACGGGTTTATATGAATGTGCTCATTCTGATTGCTTATTGTTTCTAAATCATTCATAATCATATGACAGATGCTATTTTTCAGAGCAGCTTACATTTATTTTATACATAAAACTGACCAGCTATGTGTTCAAGATGAGTTGAAATAAGGGGCCCAAAAGTGGCGGCTTGGTCTGGCTGGTATTTGGACACACAATCTTTAGATCCAAAGTCCAAATACTTGTCCACTAAGCTACCATGCCCCCCACAAAGACATGTAGGTTGGGCAAACCACACGATAAAAGTAACAATAATGTTACTGTTACTAAACAAATATAACAGCTGTTATGTTTTCTGTTAAATAACTGGTAACTAACAATTTAAGAATGGAGTCCACAATGGTAGCAATTTGTTTTTCACCACAGGACGGTCTTCAGACAGAGGGCACTTTGGTTTCTGGTTTCTCAGTAACATAACAAGTCTCATTTTCGGCTTCTGTAATATAGGTGATAACGAGATCGAGCTTTTCTAAAGATTGTTTCACAACATTAAATGAAAAGATAAAATGTATGATGTGAAATGAAAAGAATAAAAGACATCGGAAGATGGTCATTTTTTGGAAAATAATCAACTTATTGTTTTATGTTTAATTTCCTTGCTTTTTTTTTGAATGATTTTTTAAAATCTTTTTCTGGAATGTTCCACTGAATCTATAAGAAATTTTATGACAATCTTTTGCTACTGAATCCACTTGAAAGACCATGTTTTAGTGTTTAGCCAGCAGCTGTGTTAATCGCATCGAATAGTGATGAAGCATGGTATATACACATCTGTTTCCTTTTCCTCCACCAACCACAAGCTTACATTATGCATTCTCACTGTCGTTGTTCCAGCAACTCCATTTACTTTGGAGGTCACACAGCAGGGTCATAAGTGCATCCATTTCAAAAGATTCTAGCATTAATCAGCGGTGGTGCTTTTTAATTTTCCCAGCATGAGAAGAAATTAAATTTGAAAAAGACATGCTTTAGTTGTTCTGCTGCAGCTGAAAAGCAGCTATTCGGAGCATCCTATCAGAGAGCGAATAAAAGAAATCAAAGCAAGCATACGAGAACTTTAGCATGCGGTGTGAATGATATGAAATGAAATGATCGGCTGAGTGCAAGGCTTCACCAAATGAATGCTATCGAGCACTCCGTACTCCAGCATTTTTCATTCTAATCTCAATTCACGCCATTTGTAGCGTATAGGCATCACAACAGGCCAAAAATTCAATACATCTTAACCCTGTGCTGAGAAAAAGACCAGTAAATGTGTTCTTACTCAATTCTTGTAAAAACGGAGTCAAATATTGCAAGCTATCACTTGCTATGCTGCAAGTGATAATGTAAATAAGCTATGAATGAAACATTATGGGGTGGTCTGTTACATACGCAGTAATATGGAAATAAAAACTTTGTTGACTGCCAACTAATTGGGTGATTTATGACTTAATATTTTTGTTTAAAATTCACTGAAAATCTGGTCTATTCCTGTATATTCATGTTAACTATATATTCATGTTAACTATATATCCTGCACTTGCTGTTATTGCACTCTGGTTAGACCCAAACTGCATTTCGTTGCCTTGTACTTGTACATGTGTAATGACAATAAAGTTGAATCTAATCTAATCTAATCTATATAAGGATACTGGTATTCTTATATACAGTATATTTACAGCATATGCATACATACATGCATATATCACTGAGACTCTCTGAGAAGTTTCTGCTGATTCCAAAATTAGCCACCTTTACTATTTCTTTCACACTGGATTTCTCTTGACTGTGACATTTAAGATTGTTGTCACAAAACCTGACTGCACTCCCTCCAAATCAAACGCCTACTCATATCGCCCTGACATTACGCAGCCCCTAAACTTTCAAAGGAATAACTTAAAATACAGGACCAACCAACTAATTAGCACTTTTAACAAATATAACACATATCTTAATAAGGAACATGCTAAATGTATGTTTCAGGCAAGAGATTCTTTATAGAGTATTTTTGTCAAAAAAGGACATGAATCTGTACTATTACCCTACAATTATCTAGCAGCGTTTTGCTGTCTTCCACAATGCAACCTGTTTTAACAAATATAAAGTGGTACAGAAAGAAAGATATATTCAATGTATCCTGCAGCAGTAACAGTGTATTTCTCCAGCATGCATTTGATCAACAGTCAAGTGCTTTTGACTTGTAATTACCCCTAGCAGGAGCTGCTTGTCCTTTATTATTTCTCTTTGTCCTTATTCTTTTTTGTCCTTTATTATTTCTCTTTGTCCTTATTCTTTTTTTTTTTGCACTCTTCTGTTGAATCACTGTTATACAGCCACAGATTTTTTTTTAAGGAATGCAATAGAAATGCTGGGAAGGATTATACTTTGCTCTTACAATAGCTCCATTTCTTTCAGATTTCTTGGTATAGCACATCCCAAAGGTATTAGAAATAGACCTGGTGGTTGTGAACTCACTGTCATGTTTATGGAACCGGTTTTAAATGACTTGTGCTTTGTGGCAAAGTGCATTAATGTGTGGAAAGGGTGGCATTTATTTAATGTGTGTGGTGAGAAAACAAGGTGGGCCATGAATACATTATCAATATGACACCACCACAGACAATACTGGTATGATTTGTTCAATTAAAGTCAATTATATTTAATGCTGGACGTTGTCATAAAGCAGCTTCACAGAAAAATTGACTATAAACATATACCAATCAGGCATAACATTATGACCACCTGCGTAATATTTTGTTGGTCCCCCTTTTGCTGCCAAAACAGTTCTGACCCTTTGAGCATTACCAGCATTTACCTTTTCAGCAATTTGAGCTACAGGAGCTTGTCTATTGGATCGGACCACACCGACCAGCCTTCACTCCCCACGTGAGTCAGTAATCCTTGGCAAGTCTTGGCTTGTACGACTGTCCCTTTCTTGAAGCACTTTGGATAGATACTGACCACTGCAGACATGAAACATCCCAAAAGAGCTGCAGTTTTGGAGATGCTCTGACCCAGTCGTCTAGCTGTCACAATTTGGCTCTTGACATACTCGCTCAAATCCTTACTCTCACCTATTTTTCCTGCTTCTAACACATCAAATTTGGGGACACAATGTTGACTTGCTGCCTAATACATCCTAACAGGTGCCATGATAAAGAGATGATCAGTGTTATTCACTTCACCGCTCATAATGTTATAACGTCATAATTTTATGCCTGATCAGAGTATATTAATCTCATAAATACGTCCCTATAAATGAATCCTTGCAGCCAGAGGTGATACAGTAGTGAAGAAGAATTACATGAGTGAGAAACCTTAAGAAGAACCATACTCCAGCATCCATCCTCACTTGAGTGTTTTTTTTTTATAGATTCATGTTGTTAAAACCACATTTGGACCCCCAAATCCACCACAGCAAAAAAAAAAGCACAGTTTGGGTAAACCTGTTCCTAATATAGTCTGTCTATACTTTTGTAAAACCAAATATAGATGCTTTTCTGCTCAGCCTCGTTTACAAGAATAGCGATTTGAGTTCATATAGCCTTCTTGTAAGCTCTGTTCAGCCATAATCCTCATTAACAAGGTGTTGATGCTAGCAGAACTGGATTCTTTTACACCAATTCTCATAACACCTAGAGTTGTGTGAAATCGGAGAGAAAAATTTCAAGGGATAATCGGTTTCTGAAATATTTAAACAAGCCCATCTGGTACCGTTCTGATGCTTGATGGGAACATGAAGCTCTTGCACTGTTGCGTCATGAATTTATGTATTACACTGCTACAGTACAACATGACTGGTTGACTGGTTATCAGGGGTACAGAAATTCCTTATAAAGTGGTCCTTGAACAGATGATTCTACTCAGAGAGTTATATCCAGTGTACATGTAGCATGTGGTGTTGCCCATATGTGGCCTTTGCTTTGGCAGCACACAGTTTGGCTTGTGTTTGACCCGTGACCCGTGTGCATCGCAAAGCATTATGTATGATCATCAGCAGAATTCAATTAGTAGATTTAAAGATGTGCTAATTAATTAAACAGGGAAAAGATTTTCTTTTGCTGTGTTGTTAGCTTGGGGCACATCCACACTGGAAGCTCAGGCACTTGGAAGCAGATTTGAGAGGTTGATCGGTTTTCGTTCAAACTGAAGAGATACAGCATGACACCGCTCAGGGTAAGGCGGTGACACAGATAATGTCTGCATCCAAATAATGCAACAAAGTGTAAAAGCTGAAATGAATTTTTCTTCAGGAGATAATGTTTTATGTAGGCCTGCGGTTAAGATGAACAGCAGGAGCGCAATCAATTTTGCAGTGTTCACCCACTATGAATATAAAAAAATCACATCACAGAATTACAAAGTCTAAACATCACCCAGACCCTCATTCTCTTCAATCTGGCTGATACAAAAACTGGCCTCTGTTACCTTCCAGATCAGAACACACAATACACATGCAGCTTACCGCTACAATGCGATCATTACATGTGAATTAACTCAAGGCAAGACATGAATGAAGATGAATAGAGTCAAAGGTTTGCCTGCTAGGCAACTGCTCCTTATACTAGCTGTATATTTTTGCACTGGAGCTTAAAATGTATTAACATGAAATATGTATGCTTGAAAAATTCTAATATTCAAGCTTCATGTTCACACCATGCACCATTTTCCATTAAATATAACATTAAGACAATCATTTTAACATTTGGGGAAATTCACTAATAAAAATATAGTTCTGATTAGAGAAAGAAATAACCTGTAAAATTTCAATTAAAAAACATGCCTGAATGTGTTAAATTAATCAATCAATCAATAGTAATAGTGTCAAAAATAATGTCTCTATTCTAGTTCAGGCTTCTCAGAAATACATGGAATGATACAACTATGAAATGAAAAAGAGCTGCTATATTTAGGATGACACTGGCCAGTAAATGAAAAACATGTTATCAATGAACTTTAAGTTGATATTTAAAGAAATCTGAAATAAAATAAAAAATTCTGACATAAACAAAATGATTTGATGTCAGCCATTTTCTCTTTCAGCCATTTCCTCTTTCTTTTATATTGGAGGACAAAGTCTCATCACAAAACTAACCGCAAAAACAGTCGACAAAACCATCACAATCTGACATATGAAAACCATGAAATTAACCATTTTCATTTAATTACTTATTATGATTACACCTCACAACTGCAGTGCCCCTTGTTCCATCCTGAGTCCCTTAAGTTCTCTATGTTCAGATTGCATTCTTTAGAGTTTGTTCTTCTGGATGTTCTCCAGTTTCTTTTTTCTGAAACATACTGATATGTATAATATGTGGGAATGCAATGGAATGTTGTCTCAGGTGTGTTTTACACCGTATATCGAAAACAGCTGTTTTAACCTGTTGCATCTTTTTTTTCCATACTGTTTTTTTTCCATATACATTTTGTTTTAAATCTTTTTTACATTTCAAATGTGTCTCGCCACCATTTTCTCACATAATAAGTTTAGCTCTTTGCTTTTTACCTTATAAATTTTTGTTAAAACACTGTTATCACATTTGTAATTTCATATATTTGTATATAGCAGATTGTAATATGTAGCCTATTATATTGTATCAAAGCAGTATACCAGCCAGTGACACACATACAGTAATGTCTGCATCCAAATCATAATAATAATAATAATATTAACAATAATAATAATAACAATAACAATGATGATAATGATGAATATAATCAAGTAAGCACATTTCGTGCAAAACAGACAGCTATTCAATACCCAAAATCGAAATCTCAGAGACAGATTTTGAATTCATGATTTAATTTTGTACTCTCATATTTAAGTACATGTAAGAGTTTATATAATCCTTAAGCAGTACTTCAACTTTTACACAAATATTTATGCAGATAAGTAACTTAAATAAAGAATTTGAGTATTTTTACCCTGTCAGAAACACCCACAAGGGAAGGTAGTCTTAAAAAAGTAAGCAGTACAAGTAGACATAAAGTATAATGTCAACTCTGTCAACTATTAACTTTGGCCTGCACTGGCAGAAACTCAAAAAGTCATAGATGATGGATGTTTTCTAATACATATCTATCCCAGCCCCCACCACTGTTAGCCCCCACACATACACACACACACACACACACACAAATCTTCTCGTCTATAAAGATTGATTTTTAGGCACTGTATCTTAAAAAAGAATTATTCATGAACCTCATCAGATATTCAGAAGCTATTCCAGACACTGACAGGCATGACGATGAATCCATAATAAGGTTAAAACCCCAAATGGCATTACAACCCATAGCAGAACTTTCCTGTTAATACCACTTTAAATCTAATCAAGCTATTACGCCCGTACTTAATTGAACAAGTAGCACATGCATGTACTGTAGTATGCTTAAAAGCAGTAATACATTATAAACTGTAACCTGTGCAGAACTTCCACTTGTTTCATATATCTGGAAACAACACAGTAGGCAATTTTTGTGGGGAAAATAAACAAAACAAAAAACAAAGAATTTATTCGTGAAGATTTAATGTCAAATAATTTGCATGTGTGCATAATAGTTTAATTTAATGTCTGTTTTTCAAGCATTTCTATTTTCTTTTATAGGATGCAAGGGCTGCATCAAATAACACCGTAAACGCAATGATTATTAAAGCCATCATCATTTGAATTGTATTAAACTCAAAAAACATTATATACATTATCATACATACAGTACTGTGCAAATGTTTTAGGCAGTTGTGGAAAATGCTCTAAAGTAGCAAGTCTTTCAAACATAGAAGTGTTCAAAGTTTTATTGATGAACAAAATAGAAAGTAAATGAACAGAATAAAAAATCAATATCAAATCAATATTTGGTGCGACCACCAACAAACAGCATTAGTTCTTTTTAGATGCTCTAGCTCACAGCACAGGAACTCAGCAAGTAGGTTGTTCCAAACATCTTGGAGAACTAACCAAAGATCTTCTGTGGATGTAACCTGCATCAAATCCTTCTGTTTTTGCATGTACTCCCAGACAGACGCAATAATGTTGAGATCAGGTCTTTGTGGGTGACAAAACCATCATTTCCAGGACTCCATGTTCTTCTCTACACTGAACATAGTATTTAATGACATTGGCTGTATGTTTGTCCTTCTGCAAAATAAATTTGGGGCCAATCAGATCAGATTTTGTTGCTAGCTATTTTGACAATAATGGCTGTATGTTGAGTTTTTTTTTTTTTTTAAATAGTAAATACAAGCTGCACACTGACTAATAAAATATATAAAAGTTTTATTTCTATAGTATTGTACCTTAATAAGAAATACAAAAATTTACATTTACATTTTGCGGCATTTGGCAGACACCCTTACCCAGAGCGACTTACAACTGAGCAGGGGAGTGTTTTAGGGCTTTGCTCAAGGGCCCAGCAGTGGCAGCTTGGTGGTGGTTGGATTTGAACCTGTGATATTCTGATCCAAAGCCCAATGCCTTAACCACTGAGCTACCACCTCCCGTTCAGCTAACAAAAATGTTTACTGAAATGTTAGGGGTGTACTCACTTTTGTGAGATAATGTACCTGCCTGTTTTTCCCAGCATCCTGACCAAATCTCCATTTGCAGAAACTTGTTGCCTGCAGAAACTAATTGTTGTACTGCTCTCCAGCCCTGACACAAACAACCTCCCTCATGCTACAGCTAAATATTTCTGTTTTTCAGTCCAGAGCACCTGTATAACTGAACAGTATAGTATAACTATCTTGTGCCTTGTTGCTGTGCTGAGTCTTGCCATGGCGTATGACCTGTAACATGAAACTGCCAGAATCTCACTCTATCCTTACACAGATTAAACGTCCTACACTGCTGTGTCTGTTTTAGTTAATGGCTTTGTTTCAACGTATGCACATTTAAGAACTGAAAACCAAAGGTTGCTTATACCAAATATTGATTTGATTTAGATTTTCCATTTTGTCAATTGATAAAAGCAATAAAATTATATATTTAAAAAAAAACATTCTTACTCTACACACCTGTTCAAAGCATTTGCACAGTACTGTAACACCTTACATTCATGCCCATACATTTGAATCAGTGTGTGAATGCAATGGAATGTTATTCCAGAGAGCACCCTGGGTTCCAAGAGAGGCTCTATATCCACTACAAATCAAATAATCAACTAGAGTTTATGAAAAGGAATGAATGCATAAAACCAACCAGGTTAAACACACCCTAACACAACATCTACAGAAGAATACATTGCTCAAATTATATACTGGTTGCAAACGAGTCGACAGGTCTGTCTGATACGGCCATTCTTTATTACTATAGATCCTTTAGCAGGCTGATTGATTATTACAATCCAGTCCCCAATCCTCCCATCTTCAACTGAAGGTCTCAGTGGTGAACCTCTTCATATTTCATCTGCCAGCTTCTTATCTGACTCTGTTTACAGCACCGAGCTCTGAGCATGCACACTCTGCAGGAAGCAGGAAAAACAGACAGAAGCGAAATGAGATGCAAACCATTTGACTTCAGCTAAATGAATGCAGAGTGTGTTAATCGAAGTGTGATGTGGTGGCAGCATTCAAACTGTTTTGAGTCTTTTTAAATTGATGAACAGCATCAACAGATTTAGAATATGTTTTTATTTAGATATACAAAGGGCATTCAAAGCAAACTGGGACTTTTAATTTTACAGGTATAAAAAATAAATGATAGCATGGCGATACTGCATGCAGTGGTAAGTGGCTAGTGTTCTGTTTTACTGATATTTGGCACACATGTCGAGGGCCTTTCCAGAGGCCATTAACCAAGATGCTAGATAACAGTGTTAGTGCGGGCATGGAACAGCATGTGGTAATGAAATTTCTTGTTTCTCTACAAAAGGCTTCAAACACAGCACGGGGAAGAGACGCTCAGCCACACTTAGACATTTAAATGGTGCAAACGTTTCAAAGATGGCTATACATCTTTCAGTGGCGATCCCAGTTGTGGTGGTCCCCAGCCCACAGCAGTTATTCCTGTGAACATTCAGCACATAGAACATGTGGAATATGTTCTAGGGACACATGGGGAATAGTAAGCACAATCATTCACTAACATTTGCATTTTAAAAAATTTAGCATAGACTGGGTACTAAGACAGCTTTCTGCTTTTGACCAGACCTGAAGAGTTAAAGTCTGCACTGAGATGAAGGCCTATTTGGACCCTTAAAAGAGTTCCTCTGAGATATTGTGATTTGTAGTGGGAGTAGGGAGCAGGTTGAGAAGAGCCTGGAGAGGTGGAGGTACGTGCTGAAGAGAAGGGGAATGAAAGTCAGTAGGAGTAAGACAGAGTACATGTGTGTGAATGAGAGGGAGGGCAGTGGAGTGGTGTGGTTGCAGGGAGAAGAGGTGGAGAAGGTGGAGGAGTTCAGGTACCTGGGGTCAACAGTGCAAAGTGATGGAGAGGTTGTTGGAGAAGTGAAGAAAAGAGTGCAGGCAGGGTGAAGTGGGTGGAGAAGAGTGATAGCAGGAGTGATTTGTGATAGAAGAGTATCTGCAAAAGTAAAAGGGAAAGTTTATAGGACTGTGGTGAGACCTGGGATGTTGTATGGTTTAGAAACAGTGGCATTGAGTAAAAGACAGGAGGTGGAGCTGGAGGTAGCAGAGCTGAAGATGTTGAGGTTTTTATTGGGAGTGACAATGATGGACAGGATCAGAAATTAGTTTATTAGAGGAACCGCGCATGTAGAATGTTTTGGAGACAAGGTGAGGAGCGATTGAGATGGTTTGGACATGTGCAGAGGAGGGACAGAGGAGAGCCACCAGGAAGGAGGAAAAGGGTAAGACCAAGGAGGGGGTTTATGGATGTGGTGAGGGAAGACACGGAGGTGATTGGGTTGAAAAAGGCAGGTGTAGATGACAGGGGGTATGGAGACGGATGATCCGCTGTGGCGGCACCTAACAGGAGCAGCCGAAACGCGAAGGAAAAGAAGAAAAGTGTTCCTCTGACTTTAGCATTTCAGTACTGATGACGAAGTGAGGCAGGCTGTCCTAGGATGGTTCAGGCATACTGACAAATCTTTCTATGCCATGTCTTTAAGGGCAATATTTGGTAATGCTGGGATAAGTATATAACTGTAGCAGGAAAGTATGTAGGAAAATACATGCAGTTTCCACTCCTTTAAATTTGTTCTTATTCTTCATTTGTTGTTATTTTATAAATTCATAAGTTGACATTACACATCATATTAACTCTTTTCCATTGTCATTATGAATAACTAAAAAACAATTAGTGCTGTGTCACAGCACTGGGTTACAGATTGTTTGGTTGCAGCAAGAGAAAGTGTAGCTTTAATCCTTCTGTCTATAGTTATGCACCAACTCAAATTACTTTCAGAGAATTCAGAGCATTCAAGCACATATCAATAAGTCCTGATTTAAACACGTGCACTGAATGAAAAAATGCACATAAACGAAAAAAAAACACACGTCAATATATTCTTGAATTCAGACACATCCAAAATCTAATTTAAGTAAACCCAAATAATCCTATCTAAATAATCCTAACCCTTATATTATAGTCTTTTGCTATACTTGATCTCTTGTAATTCACATTGCAGGCCTGGTTTATTTCCTGTGACTCTGTATAATTTGTGTATGTCATCCTTGTTTTTGCCTCTAGGGAAAAGCTGTCCCAATTTAGTTTGCGTTCTTTGCATGATAGATGAAGTGGCCTTTTTTTCCACCCTCAAATGCTGTTTTTCCCACTTCTTGTGCAGTTTTGACACATGCAATCAAATTTAATAGGTGTTTTTATTTTTTTTATTTTTTTTTTATGAAATCAACGTCTACAACCTCTCCATTTTTCACTACATATTTGAAGGGTGAATTTCAAGGTTTGAATAAGCGTGCGAATAAATAGTGCTTGACAGTTTACTGGCAACTTATGCCCGATCTTGGCATAACTTTTATGCCAAGGCTTCAAATCCATAGTGACCCTTATACAGCTCTGGGGGCAGCCGGCCGTGGGTCATTTTTGTAAAGTACTTGAACAACCTTAATTGGTTCATCATGATAGGTGTAGTGGCTTTACTCCAATAAATCTCTTTTTTGCTGCTTGACACTTCAATGGAGCATCTCATTCTTTTTTGGGAGACAATCATGGCCTTGCTGATTTTCATGCCAGCAGCATTTTTGAGTAATGCATACTGAGAGTGCTCTTAATTAAATTGAAATATCAAGGAGGTCCAGCAGCATCAGCAAAAGTGGTTTCAGGAGCAAAAAGTTGTAAAAAAAATATATTTTACTAGGCCATTTTGAGGTTACCTAAAAGTGTTCTAACATGACCACTCCATGACATGGAAACTCTTCCCTGATGCTTCTTGTGCTTCTATACATTTTAACTGAATCAGCAGACCCCTCTTTAAGCATTAAAATAAACTTCTTCAAATTGATTCTCTATGGGAATTTAGTGAACATCAAGTTAATGTGTGATTTGAACTAGATGCAAGTACTGTATAGTCAGTCTTATGTTCACACTCTGTAGTGTGTAGACCATTTACAATTAGCGCTTGCCTTCAGCATTACTGGTACTGCACCTGACCTTATCCTTTATCTTAAAGATGATGAGCCTACAATTCCCCAATTTAGGCCTGAGCCTAATCAGGTTACATAAGTGTCTACTGTTCAACTGTAGACACCAACCCCTTGAATTTACATGAAGATTTACTTGAATCTCAAAATACAAAAGAAAAGGTGTTTGGTGAAACACAGGGTGTAAAAAAATCTTCTTCTAAGCTCCTTGGTGCTCTAAGCCACTTCACCATGGCTACCACAGCAAGATTTCAATCTACACAGGGATTATTTCTACTTGTGTGAAAATAAAAAAATTAAGAATGCCATTTTGAAATAAATGCATAAACTACACTTCTACAAGCCCTTTCTCAACAAACACACAGCACATCCTTGCACTCTTGACCTGGGAGCCCATTACTGATTTACAAGTGTTATTTAATTCATTGTTTGGCCAAGGCTACAGGATTTTCTAACATTATTTATTTATTTATTTACTTACTTACTTTATCAGATCTAGTTTGAAAGCTAGGATACCCTCAGAAAATGAAAACTCTTAAAATAAAATGTGATTCTTGGACTAATTTGATTGGATTATTTGTTAAAAGTCCGACCGCAGCGATCACATCAGCATCCCTTCATTCACTGCAGCTTAATGTGAATGGATGATTAGGCTATAAACTGGCAAAATAATAAACTAGCACTTCCTAGATGTTCTCTTGTCGGATGATGCTTCACTAGTTTTGTACAAACTAGCTTTGTACTAGTAGAAATTGTGTCCATTCCTCAAGTCAGGCTCTTCTTCTGGCTTTGTCAGTTGTCTTCAAATATAGAAAATAAAGAAATACGCAGTTTTATTTGAATGAATAAAATCACACCTCACATTCTTTAAGGTTTACAGCCTGGTGGTAATATAATAATGTTTTATATATTCAATGTATTTATCCTCATAAAAGAATGTATCCACATAATATAGTTACTTGCATGTTAATAAATCATACACGTGTTGTTTTTGCTGTCTCGTCAATTTTACAAGCTTTACATGTTTCTGTAATCTGTTTATAGTCACATTAAGAATTATGAGTAAATAACCACACATGAATAATGAATACATCTAATCATAAAAGGTGTTTAAATCGCAATAAAAGTAAGCCTGGGCCAAATCCTTACAAAATATAGCAGTTTCGCACCTCTGCATCAAAATTCTTATTTCTTTTTTTTTGGACAAAGCACCTCATATTATTTATATACTCTGCTTTTATCCTCTCGGTCCAAATTCAATCTGAAAGCAGTGTTTTATCATGCTGCTTTTGTCCTCCTTGCTGAGTGACCTCACACTGACCTGTGAAAACGCAGGAAGGGGGTGAAACTAGTTTCGAATTCATGGCCCATGTGCTCATGTTGATAACAGAGTCCATAAGCATGCATGTGTTCTGCTATGTACCACAGAGGAGTTTAAATAAAGCCACTCGATATAGGTTCTACAGAACATCTCTAGGCTTGGACTCTGATAAAAAAAAAACAAAAAAAAACGTATATACCAGAGAGTTTGCGGTTTGTTTTAATGACCTCGGTTGCTGCCCTGCTGCTTGCAGAGATTCCTGACTGGCATTTTGAGCTCATTAAGGAGTTTTGTTAGGAGGGGAATCATCATTCTCTCACCGCTCTTGTCTCCGCCACATGAAGGGGCTGCTTTTCCCTCTGTCTCTCTCCATGAGTTCCCGCTGCCATTAGTCCACTCAGCAGTCCTCTCTTACCAAACACTAAAAGCTATTTTCTTTGCTAAGACTTAACAAAAAAAAAACCTCTTAGTCATGCCACAACCTGATTCACTCCAAAAGAAATCACATTACTGATCCCAGAATAATGTATTAGCAAAGTCTCTATTGACAGCAACACTCCATGCATCTTTTTTCAGCATGTAAGGAAGGAAATATTACATTATTGCAAGAGAAAGAGATGTTATAGTTAAAATAATGACAGGATGGTGATGGTATTGTACCAGGCAGGGTTGAGCAGTAACTTTTGACAGTAACGAGTACTGTAACGCGTTACTTTTAAAAAGAAAGTAACTTCAATACTGTTACCATTCGGTGCGTTAATTTCGGCTGAAGTGTAAACTACAGCCTAACCTGCTTACAGCTGCGTCGCATTGTAGGATTGGTGGATGAACCACTGTAGACAGGAAGAAGACGCACTGTGGGCGTGTCCCCGTTAATTCAGGTCTGTGCGGCAGTAAAGGCGAGTCGAGGCGAGAGCAAGACGAGTTTCTCAAAGTGGAAATATGCTCATTATTTCACTTTAGTTAAGCATAAAGACAAAAACCTTTAAGTCAAATGTAAGATGTGTTTTTCTGGTTCGAAGCTCGTATCTACTGCGATAAACAGCAACTCCATTCTGTTGAAGATCCTCCAGGACCTCCATGCCTGAGGAGCTAGAAGCTAGAAGCTAAACCGGTGTTCTGTTCTACATTGTTGATAGTTTTCATACTTCAGCTGTGAAAGGAACATGTTTAAGAGCTCAACACAACAGCAGAAGCCACTTTAGTTTTTGATTGTGAATATATCATTTAGCATGTTTTGTTTAGCATGTTTTGACTTTAATAAAGTAGTGTTTAAAAATGACTTTGTGTTTATTTCAGTTTTGTGTTTGTAGATCATAACACATAAAAGGACATTAATGGGAACATTAAAGAATGTTCTTTAAAAAAGGACCTAAAAAGTTACTTTTAACAGTAACACATTACATTATAAAGTAACTGAGTTGCTTTTTGAATGAAGTAACGAGTAACTGTAACTAGTTACTATTGTTTAGTAACGAGCACAACACTGGTACCAGGCATAACTTTATGAAATTATAACATTATAAACAATGAAGTGAGTAACACTGATTATCTCCTCATTATGGCACCTGTTAGTGTGTAGGATATATTGGGCAGCAAGTGAACATTTTGTCCTCAAAGGTGACGTGTAAGAAGCAGGAAAAATGTGTGAGCGTAAGGATTCGAGTTTGACAAGGGCCAAATTGTGACGTCTAGACGACTGGGTCAGAGCATCTTCAAAACAGGATGCCCAATATTGGAACACATATATACAATTTCAAATATACTAACTAATTGGAGCAGATGTTAGAAATATATAAATTTCACTCAAAATATCTCACTTCGTTATTAAAATATTAATAAATATTTTATATTTATTTATTTATGTATTGGAAATTATTATTTCAATATAAAGTTTTTTAGATCTCCTTCAAGAATTACTGCTAAGATTTTCTGGGAAGGCAATGTTCAAATAATTTTTTTCGGTGGAGTTTATTATTATTTTTTATATTTGAGTTAATTAATGTGTGTTGCGTTGCATGTTTTAATTTCGCCTCTATTATATTTATTTATTTATTTATTTATTTATTTATTTATATTTGTAATAAAAGCAGTCAAACAGAAATGCATGCTCGATTAATCGCACATTAATTAAACTCTGACTCTGACACTGTAATCTCCTTCCATAAATTTGAAAGAATGGATACATATGTAAACACTACATATGTAGTGTTTACATATGTATGTAAACACTACATTTTTTTTATCATTTTATAGTTGGTTTGGATTTATGTGGTGCATCTGCCATGCAACTGCCTTCTATTATAAAGCTGCTTTTAATAATATTCATAAAAAAAACCCTATTCTGACCAATCAGATTTAAGAATTTAGTTTAATTGTAGATAAACATTCTATTTTAATTCAAATCTGTGCATATGGCATTTGTGAGCAAACGCTGACATGCCTACAACTATGATTACACATCCGTACTGGATCCCTGATGGCCAAGAGATTTTCCTTTGATCTGCATCTTTATTTGACTATAGCGGCTTGTGAACAGATGGCGAGGAAGTGACTGATATTTTCCAGCCGCCTGAACTTACAGTTCTGATGATTTAAAAGGTGTATAAAAGGCAACGCGTTGCATGAAGCCAGGTTCGCCTTTTTCTGCTTCCCTCATCAGTCACTCACAGTCTCCTGATTTGTGCAATGCAATTTCAATCATTCCCAGGTTGAAAAGGTGGATAGAAAAATTACAGGGTGTCCAAAAAATAAGGAACCAATAAGAATCAACCCGTATATGCCTAATCTTTGCAATACTACAAAATACTACAATACTTCCTTTATGCTCTATTTTTGCATTTTCTTAGTCAGTTTTTTTCATATGTTGGTTAAAGTTTGCCCATATCAGTTTTAAAACATTGATGCAGTACATCTGATCAAATGTATATTATCAACATGTGTTTGTGCTATTATGAACAGCAGCTACGCTAATTCCACTGCTTCTCTTTTTCTACCCATTCCAAGGCATCCTGAGGTTGCGCCAGCTCCAGCTGGTCCCACCTCATGAAGATTATGGACCTTTAAAGAGTACAATGCTGACCCCACAAACATCCCAAACTATCTAGAGACATACCAGAACCCTGTGGATCCCACTTCATGTAAAGGTTGGACATTGGACTACTTTAAAGGTTTAAAGGCTCTGGCATGGAGGTGTTGGTGTTGTATCTATTGTGATGTTCGGCTATTTTATGAGTTGCTCAGTAGCTCCTGGGTCCACAACATCAACTGGCCATATAAGACTGTAGAAAGGACATTACTGGTAATCACACACTCCGGTACTCATGTTAGTTCTCACTCACCCTGTTTTGTATCGTTTTTAACATTTATAATCACACTCTTGATGTCACCCAAATGATGGAGGAGTTCCCCTTTTGACTCTGGTTCCTCTCAAGGTTTCTTCCTTATAACATCTAATGGAGTTTTACCTTTTCACAGTCAGATAAACACATATAATTCCCTATAATTCTTAAGTTCTGTAAATTTGTAGAGATTCAAGACTCCTTACACCAAGGTGGCAGGGCAAACATCCACTTAAACAGCTGAAATTAAATGTATATGATCTATTTGAAAGAATTTACAAAAGAATTTCAGTGTACATTCTGCTGTATCTTGTAAATCTGCACTTTAATGCCATATATGACTGTTTCTCTCTCATCCACAGAGTAAATAAATGTATCAGTGCACTGCAATATTTTCTTCACCTATGGATCACCTACAACAATATGCACTGTTTTCTTGCTTTGTAGTGGTGAGTTTTCATATAATCCTTCTACATATGTTTAAAAAAAAAGAAAGATAAACCGGCAATGCAGTAATGAGGCATTTTAAAGCTATAATTATCTGCAATTTATGTATTTATGTTTCCACAAACAAAGCATAAAAATGCATAATGGACCAGCTGTAATCTGCTTTAAGTGCATTGCCCTATAAAAAACTAAACAGAGAGGACAAAACCATACTGTGTGTTAAGTATAGGAATATAATACACTATATAGACAAAATTATCGGGACACCTGACGTTTTTAGCCATATGCGTTTTACCAAAACCACAAATCCAGCCTCTGCATCTTATTGGTTTGTGCCATAATAATTCTTCTCGGCTTATACTGTATGTACACCATTTTTTTATTTTTTATTTTTTTATTTCTTTTCTGCTTAGGCTAAGCAAAATATTAAAGTGATTGGATTCGTTCACAACATCAACTGGCCATATAAGACTGTAGAAAGGACATTACTCGTAATCACACACTCTGGTACTCATGGATGTAGTCATTGGATTTTGGATGACAGACTGAAAAAAATGTGTTGTACATTTTCAGGTACAATATAACCAAATTTGTAACAAAAAGTGCTGAGATGTAAATCTAGACCACATAGAGTGCAAACATTTTTGCACATTTTAAAGATGTAAATATGCTACATTTAGCAACAGCTTGCTGTTTTATGGCAATAAACATCATACAGAGTAGCAGGTTGAGGCAGCCTTTGGCAATTTGTCACTCTGGTGAGAGATTTAAGAAAATCTATAGGCATCCGCTTAGGCATATAGGCCAGGAAACTGGCATTTCCCCCACTATGTCTGGCCGTTTGTAATAATAATAACGGATGTCTAAAATATGTAAAAGATTACAGATAAGTCTTGTTAATGTGACACAGATGTAAAGAAGACCGAATTGTTTTCGTTCCTGCTCCAGCCAAATTACACCTCATACACTACAGATAAATCCTGCTGTTTCATGCATTTTTTTTCCATCACCAAACTCGATTGGTTTACAGTTCCAATCACATTTATAAAACGTCATTAAAAATAGGAGTTCTGTCGTTCACATCTAGCCTGTACATAAATAAAAAGAAGAACAACCAAAATAATAAAAAAAAAATTTGAAAGCAAATGAAGAGTCCTTTTTCAGTAATTGTATAATGTACTGTATAAAAGAATGAAACTGAGAAAATGTGAGAGGAAAATGTTTAATGCGTGACTTCATTAGCAAAATCTTGGTGGCACGATAAACTACAAGGTTCTTTTATATATACTTCTACGAAATGATTGGCATCAAGCAACGGGTTCTATCAACATGCAATCAGAGATCGAGATCTAGTTTGTATGTATTTTAATAGATTTGGGACAATATGATTCATGTAAATATCACTAACCCAGATTATTGCACAATGGTAAATCAAATATTACACACATTCTCCCAAAAGCAGTATATCAAAACTTAAAAAGAAATCGAATATTAAAAGTTTTCCTTTAATAAACTTTCTTTCGGCTTCTCCCATTAGCGGTCGCCACAGCGGATCATCCGTATTCATGATCCGCATGTTTGATTTGGCACATGTTTTTACGCTGGATTCCCTTCCTAACGAAACCCTCCCCATTTATCTGGGCTTGGGACCGGCACTAAGCGTCCACTGGCTTATGCAACCCTAATGGCTGGGGTTGGTTCCCTGACCGGGAATGTTTTCCTTTAATGCCAGCCATGTAGCTTATGCAAGACTGGAAAGTAGTATGCCTTCTGAGTAAAACGTTGTGAGTTCAATCATATTTACAAGGTTCTGTGTAAGTGGCAAAGTTTCCAAAGGCTCTGAACTCACATTTGAGATCACATTTTCTCTTATTTAATTGTTGATGTGAATATTTAGAACAGAAAATCGCAACAAAAAATGAGTCCAATAACAGAGCTTCAAGGTTATAAAAGCAAGATTTTCATCACAAAAACTGAGATGGGTGAACATTGGGAGGGTTACAGAGATGAGAAAAGGCAATTTAGGTGATAGTTTATGGGCGGTAAGTACAATACCAACTGCGCGGTAAGTACAATACCAATTGCACGATTGAGATCCACAGCTTTCCCGAGTGCCACTTGGAAGCTATAATCATGATCTCCAGCTTGTCATTATTTAACTTTAGAAAAATGCGTAGGCATCTGGTGTTTTAAGTTGTGGGAGCACTTCATAAGTGAGGCAGGTGGGAGGAAAATGGAAGGGTTAGTGCTACAGTACATTTGCATAGATCTACATAAAGCCCATGACCATGGATAATAGCACCACATGGAGCATGTACATAATAAAGAGTGCCAAGAGCAGAATCCTGTGGAACACCTCAGGGTGGACGATAATGTGTGAGATTTATAATTGCCTCTGTGAAAAAAAATATTTGTCTAAGGGCTAAATCATATCTTAATATAGGATAAAAAAAGAAGTGATTTTAAAGCCAAGTAAAGAGAGTGTTCTGATTATCATAAAATGATCAAATCACCCTGCTGTACATTGAGCGATGCAGTTTAATAGTCTGTAAATTAAACTAATTGGAAAACCGAAAGCAATATTTTGAGTCGAAAGAGCAGTTTTTCACATAGCTTTCGATTTGTCAGATATGGAATTAAATCCAGGTAACGAGGTTCCTCAGAATCAGCTGCCAAATAGCCACCATATTTCCTCTACTGTGCCAAGTTATAATTATTCAGATATACATCAGTGGATAAAGTTGAACCTGGTGACCGTGGGGAATGTGAAATGTCATATATCATGGTTTTCTCTGGTCTAAAAAAAGATGAGCTCAAACAAGAACTTTTCCCAATACAAATTATGCAAGGGTCAGCTAGATTTTAAAGCTGGAGTACAAATTGTCGGTGGATAAAAAAGTAAAACAATAAGGATATTTTACAAGCATGTAGCTGAATAAGGACAAATTCAAATTCCTCTATTCATTTCAATGAGCTCAATTTATTACATTTTACCCTAATGCTCAAAGCAGAACTGTACTGCTGAGTCAAATGAGTAATAGAGTGGATTATAAGCGAGAGTATTGCTGAAGGGCTGCAAAGAGCCTGTCATTTAGTTGCTGTGAAAAATGTGCTTGCTGTTAATGCCGGATCGGCTTACTCAGCTATTGTCTAGAAAAGGAAGCACACAGACAGAATTTTGGATGTAATGCTTCACTTTCGATAAGCAAATGTGCCAGCACTAAACACGTCCCACTGCCCCGAGCTAATGACGACACAGTTTACGCCAGCGTGTGGCTGATAGAGGCGGGTTTTTATACAATCTGGTTTATTAACCACATGGTCTCTTAGCAAAATGTCTTCTGATAAGCTTTTAAATGCCTTTATCACACGGCTCTGATGAGACACAGCTCAAGAAAAAGAGAATATACAGAATGTGAAATATGTTGTCCATAAGCAGAGCAGTAAGGAAAATGAATAATGTTAATCATGTATATAAAACAGTATGAGCATGGATTTTGCCATACAAACACACATCGACAATAACAAAGGATCATGTGAAGAATCCACACAATATACTTTAACACAATGGGATGGTTTTTGTGCCAAAAAAATGAAGAAAAATTCAGAAAAACCCAAACACTGCAGCTGTTTTCAAATGTGTTATATACACATATACACACACACACACATATATACAGCGGGGAAAATAAGTATTTGAAACATCAGCATTTTCATTAGTAAGGGGATTCCTAATTGGGCTATTGACACAAAATTTCCACCAGATGTAGCCATCAAGCCAAATATTGAATTTATACAAAGAAATCAGAACATTTAAGTATACAAGTTGAGTCATTATAAATAAAGTGAAATGACACAGGGAATAAGTATTGAACACACTTTATTTAATACTTTGTAGAAAAGCCGTTGTTGGTAATTACAGCTTTTGGATGCCTCTTGTATTGAGAGACCAGTCGTCTGCATTGCTCAGAAGTGATCCTGGCCCATTCTTCCACACATATGGTCTTTAAATCTTGAAGGTTCCTTGGGCCTCTTTTATGAACTTTGATCTTCAGTTCTCCAACCACTTCATTGTTTCCTTGGCCTTGTGTTTGGATCATTGTCTTGCTGAAATGACCACCCTTTTTTCATTTTCAGCTTTCTGCTAGATGGCAGCAGATTTTTATCCAGAATGTCCCAGTACATTTCTCCATTCATCCTGCCTTCAATAATATGAAGTCTGCCAGTACCCCTTGCTGAAAAGCAGCCCCAAACCATGATTCCTCCCCCCCCAAACTTAACTGTTGGTATGGTGTTCTTGGGGTGGTGGGCAGTGCCATTTCTTCTCCAAACATGGTGTGTAGAATGACTGCCAAAAAGTTTAATTTTGCTTTCATCTGACCATACTATGGTCTCCCAATTATCCACAGTCTTCTCCAATCCAAGCATCAACATGCTTTTTGTTCTGCAATGGAGTCTTGTGTGGTGAGAGTGCATGGATGCCATGACGGTTCGGTGCGTTGCTTATAGTTTTCTTTGAAACAACAGTACCTGCTGATTCAAGGTCTTCCTGAAGTTCTGCCTGAGTGGTTCTTGGCTCTTGGCGAACCCTCCTAATTATTCTTTGGACTCCTCAGGCAGGGATCTTACGTGGAGCACCTAATCGTGGCCGGTTTATGGTGAACTGATGAAGTCTTACCTGTGTGCCTTCTGGGTAATGAGAAGCCTTTATAGCCCATCATTTAGGACTGAAGCAGCTGATATCAATTAGTACTGATAGAAGGCAGGGTTTCTCTCCTAATACTGACAGAGTTCAGGTGATCTCCTGGCTTTCTATGCCATTTTGCACCTTGTTTTTGTGGACATTTGACCATAAAATTCATATCCACATTTTTATTATCAGTTAAAAGTCCACATTTGCTGTTATTATAACCTTCACTTTTCTAGGGAGATATTTCAGTAGACTGATGCATGTACTTGGGCAGATTTGTGCTCACTCAGGCACTACATCTTTATGGAGCTGGCTCTGTGCACCAGGGCGTTGTCATGTTTGAACAGGTTTAAGTCTCCTATATGACATCCTATGTGAATGTATACCTCCCACTTTGTGGTAACAGTTTGAGGAAGAATCACATTTGGCTGGTAAGGTTGTGTCCCACAACGTTTGTCTGTATGGTGTATGTAACTACTGGGGACAAAACTTGACCAGCAAATGTAAAAAATAATGAACTTACTGTACATACTGTATTTTTAGATTCACTCTTCTCTGGAAAAAAGGTAAAGTAATAACTCAATAATTTATTGACTGGTGTTTGCTAACAAAACTAATTGAAAAATAGTCACTAAACACAAGCACTGAAAAATTATTCAATAAATGATTATATGGATATGGATATTTTTATAAATACACTTTTCATATATCCAGTTATACCCAAATTTGCTTACAGATTTAGCCTCACCAAGATGCACTTTGCACGTCTCATTTCGAACGGATACCACAGTACATTTAGCAGCATCAGCAGACACAACAAATAATACTTTTGATGAATTTAACTGTCTTTAGATAAAGACAAAAAAGAGACACTAATTTTATCAGAAGCACTTTTAACAGGAATGTATAAAACAACATGAGCTCACAATCAAGCTTTGCGACGTGCTGTGAAGCGGGTCTAGCTTCTTTAGGGTCTATTTTCGCTTGCAAAGCGAAAATAAACTGATGAGTCGGCCATGTTGTGTCTGAAATGTCACTAACATATATTATATCAGTGTTATGTTTATATTCATGCGAAAAATTGACATGGCTGAGATTATCTACAGTGATCAAACTGCAAGCACTGCCTACAGCTGCCATACTGATATTCAGGCTTGTATAATAGTGTTAAACTAACATTTATGTACAGTTTTTTTTGTATTTTGTTTGCATGCTTCGGCTGTCTAGATTGTATTTATATATGTCATCCTTGTCTCATCTATGTTAGGAAATAAACTTGTCACATGTACATTACTGCACAATGAAATCATTTTCTTTGGTAGGAAGCTGGGGTCAGAGGGCAGGGGAAGTCATAATGCAGCACCCCTGGAGCACAGAGGGTTAGGGGCCTCTCTTTAAGGGCCCAAGAGTGGCAGCTTGGCGATACCAGGGCCTGAATCCCCAACCGTCCAATTAGCAAAATAGAGCCTTAACCAAAGCATATCCACTGTATAAAAAAGCAGCTGGGCCATGGTTTAGACGCTGTGCACTAGAAGGGGGATGTTAGGGGGCTGAGCTACAGGTGTAATGCCTAATAGAGCACACCTGAATCCTGTTTTCCCTGCTTTATTATGAGTTTTCATTTTCTTTCTCTCTTTCACTCTTTCCATGAGCAGTGAGCTGGAACACTGCCATATTGTTGGTGCTAGAAAGTCTTTTATATTTTGACTGTATCAATGGAGCAACAAGCTCATCTGTGATCTTCATGTATTTCTGAGAGGAGTTCAAAGAGAGAGAGAGAGAGAGAGAAAAGCAAGATAGTGCGAGAGAGAGAGGGAAAGAGAGAGAGAGAGAGAGAGAGAGAGAGAGAGAGAGAGAGAGAGAGAGAGAGAGAGAGAGAAATAGCGAGAGAACAAACACCAGTAGGTCTGTGCTTACTGTGGCACACAGAAAAATGTTCTGGATAATGATCAAATAGTGATCAGACTGGAAGCTTTAAACTGAAGCATGGTCCTGTTGGCATCCTTTACTAAAGAGCTTCCTCACTTAAGCTTTTGCAAGTGCAAAACTTGGATAATTACCCAAGTCCAAAAAAAGGGCCAGAAAGTAATAAATAAGATTTCTGCCTTTTTTTTTTTTTGTCACTGATCTTGTTTCTTCCCAAGTGCTTTTAAACATGTCTCAATTATTTTAAAGACTCGAATGAATGGATATAGATGCCTGTAATTTGCCTTTTTAATGGCTGCTTGCAAATAAGTATTAACTAAACATGAACGCTGAGGCTTCTGCCCCTACCAAAGTCAAATCATATGACTTCAATTCTCTTCTAATTACAAAGACTCCCTATTAAGTTTGTCTTCTGAGATTGACATGCTGCGCAAAGATCTCAGCAATATAACTCTGATTCTCTGAAATGGTTGAACCAGCTTTATTCAGCTGAGAGCTTCTTTTAGCTGAAGCATATTTACTATGAATTCATTGCATGTTGTAAAATGCTTTTACTGCTGCATTGCTCTGAAACTCTGGTACAGTGTTCCAGGCAATAAAATAAACGAAGGTTTAAATGGTTTTAAATTTGGATTGAAGAAGTTCCAGTTTAAAATTATTTATAGTTCTCGTAATTCAACATACTGTGTGTTTGATATTGAGTTTGTATGCAATATCTATCAATTTTTTTTGGATAATTGTGACTTGATTCATTAATATTTTAGTTTGTCATGTACCATTTATCCTTGCTGATTTTGCTTTTAATTTTATTAACACATTGTATTATTTTATTATTTAAACATGGTCTTTAAGAAAAAAAATTTTATTATTATTTGTCTAATTTTTAAAACGTTCTGTGGAAAAAAAAAGTTTTAAATGAGCCTAAAATTTATATTAATATTAAATTGCTTTATTCAATTCAATTCATTTTTATTTGTATAGCGCTTTTAACATCTTTACACAGATAATGTGGTGATTAAACATAAATACGTTCTTTGTAAGTATGTTTGTCCCTGATGAGCAACTGTGGCAAAGAAAAACTCCCCGAAATGGCATAAGGAAGAAACCTTGAGAGGAACCAGACTCAAGAGTGAACCCATCCTCGTTCTTATCAATAAAACTTTAGCGTTTTTGTTCGTGTTCTTTTTCCTTCCAGAGAAAACCGCATCATTTCCACTCATTGTAAGAAAGGCCAAAGTGACATTCAAAATAGAAATCAAAGATGTCTTTTGTGGTTTGCAGCAGAACATCAGCATAAGATTATGTTAATACGCCATGGAAATTTGTATGATCCAAGTTTCAAAGCTTGTTTTCTGCTTCTTTCTGATGTGTCGAAAATGTTTCTTTTTTATCACGCTCAGCAGCTTTTTTCCCCCTTCCATTTCGGCTGTCATGCCACTCGGCGTTACATAAACCAACTCATTTATAGACTGAACAGGAAACAGCAAAGACTTGCACACACCGATGCGGCCATTTCACAAGAAATGAGGCACTCGAACTAACCAATGTGACTACATCTAACTTTGCAAATAATTCAATTGCATCAGCGCTACTTGAAGCATCAACCTTTTCTTTGGGTACATTAGTGTAAATGAAAAGCTAAATGAACTCTTACAGGGTTCCAAAAAAACTGGTGTTGTTACTGAACACTTGCTGGGGTTAATGAATTGAGGCATGCAATGCATTCGCAATGACTATCAGCTTTAATGTGTGTAATCTCATTTAAGGTAAAGAGTTGATCTGTGTTAATGTGAAAACAGTTAGAAGTTCGATAACTGTACTATTTTGGGGACGTGGACAAACTCACAGGATGACGATCAGTACTATGAGGAACCTTATAGGAGTGGATAACATTAATAGTAAGAAAATGTTTAATAACTCTAGTAATATATTGTACCACTGAATTGTGTTGAGGGAAATTCGCAATTCAGTAACAATAAAAAAAAAAGCCATGACCATTCAGATACATATCTGAAGCTTATTTTATTGGTCTAAGCTAAGCAGTAAGAGTGGGAGGCTAACTATTGTCCAAGCATACCAGCCATGGCTCCTGTCACTGTTTCCTCTCCTGATTTCAGCCCTGCCCCTGTTTCTTTTTCTACTTCTTAGTCTGACCTTGTTTCACTCCCAGGCCCTGATCCTGTCAGTTTCAGGCCCTGATCCAATCTCAGTTTAAGCTCATGATCAAGATCACTCACTTATCCCATCCCTATTTCAGGCAGTTTTTCTTCCTCTACAGAAGATGAAGATGTATGACAGTGTGTCAACTCTCTGTCAAGTGAATTTGTTTCATTTCAGAGCAGGCGCTTACACTGGAGTTCTTCTATGACTTGCGAGTGGTTTTTGAACAGTGCAGCAACTTCTAAACATCTCAATGACACAATGGTATTAATATATCAACTGACATTTTTTTAAACAGATTTTTTCCCCCCATATTCTGCTCTATTTGGTCAGCTGCTATTTCAGACACACTATTGTTTGCAGGTTACCATTTAAAGAAAGCAAAGGCTAACGTGTGATTTCTGAGAGGGAAAAATATTAGCCCAAATGGAGATCACTTTTGGAAAAGGGTGGGCTGAGAGATTGAAATCACCTGACATACCAGTTGCAATGTTTAAAATATTTGAAAATATGTTACCTGCAATTTTACTAAGTCACTATCGTAAGGTAAAGCAGTGGAACTTTAGTACTTAAGACTTTATATAAATTACTGCCTCATGAAAGACTCTTGAAATGCTGCAAGCATTATGTGATGAATGTTTTGCAGTCGATTGGTGGTTAGGCAAAACTTAGCCTGCCAGGTCTTGTATTTTTTGGATTTATTCGATAGTTTTCTCCCTAAATTAGTCTTGGCCAATCCCTACCCTCTAATTAGGTGTCTCATGATACAACAGCTATGAATCCAGGAGAGTGAAGCTTATAGATGTGCATAATTGGCTAATGTCGATAAGATTAATAGGGAGGAGAGGATGCCAACCATCCCCTTTGGAGAGCACAGCCAATTTTGCTCTCTTGGACTTGAATCTATGTAGGGAAGTAGCATGGCTGCGATTCAAACTCCAGCCTATATGGCTATAACTTTTTTTTATTTGCAAATGTTCAAACATAGTCATTTCCATGGTAAAATAATATGCAGCCGAGAAATCCTGGCCAGTTAATGAGAGAAATGAACCAAACCCATGGGAAAAATTCTGCACTGTAGTCCTCTTCAAGCTTTGTCCTTGAAAGTCCATTTCCATTCCTCCGCTGCAGATTATGAGTCTTAATCAGAATCCTTCTTAGAAGTGACACTAAAGCTTCTCAGCATTGAGCAGGCTCTAGGAGTCAAGATAATTATGCAAGCAGCTAGAGAGTCAAAAGTGAGAAAAGCTTGTCAGTCCCATGGGGCGCAATCTTGTAACAAGTCTTCTCTTTAAGGCACTTTATATCCCATGAGCTGACTTCCATTCCGATGTATTTCAGTTTTGAGTACAAAATTCTAACAACGAGAAAAAATGGCTGTAGTGCTAATTAGAAACGTTGTAGTTTTCCCATCGTTTAGATCTAATCAAAGATTTGGGGTCTGGGCATGGATTAGCTGCGAAAGCTGCCACGCTGTTCAATTAATTAATGCGACGGACAGTCTGTAATCTCAGTTTAAGCTTTTTAGGAGGTCAGGAAATTTCACACTCATGGAATGCTACAGGCTGTTGTTATCTCAGGATCTACGTAGGGTTGATTTTACACAATCGAAATCCTTGGTAAGACAGTAAGCCTCTTGTACTTAGAAATTATAAATATACAAGAAGGTCTTTCTAGGTCTAAGTCTTAAACATGAGCTTGGTGTCATTTATAAGCAGTTTGTTCCACCTTTAAGGCATTCAGTTTTATACAACGGATGTGTTACTGGAAAGCTAGTGTTATGACTTTTCCAGCAATATTTGGTTTTTTTACCAAAATAGGAGACCTAAAACATTTCCAGAATGATAATGCCCTTGTGCTCAAAGTGTGCTTTGAAGCATGAAGATCTGGTTATGAGTTAGAGTGTTTGATCCAGAGAGGCTTGCCATAGAGCTCAACCCTACTCAACACTTTTGGGATGAATTGGAACACTGACTGTACCACAGACGTTTTTACCTACATCAGTACCTGACATTATTAACACCCTTGTAGATGAATCTTCAGAAGCACACTCCAAAATCTAGTAGAACATCTTTCCAAAAGAGTGGAGCTTATTATAACAGCAAATAGAAATTATATGTGGAAAGGGATGTTCAAAAAGCACTATCAATTCATCCACAATCTTTTGTAAATATTGGTGTAACATATTATGGGTGTAACATAACACAAAATTCACGGTTTGGTACATACCTCGTTTTTTATGTCTTAGTTCAATTTTGGTAAATTCAGGGGGAAGAAATGCACAACATAAAACTGCTTGTTGTTTTTTTATTAATAGTTCATTATTATTATTGCCATTGGCATTGACTGTCAGGGGGGCTTTTCTATAAAAAAAAAATATTCAGCACAAAATAATTCCTTCATGTGTTAATTAATTGATTTTCGAATAATCAGTATTCATTATTATTTACATTTTTATACTTTTGCTGCTGATGCTGCAAGTTTGCATGTTGTTGGGGCTTTTGTTTGTTTTCAACCCATTGCACCTCAGCAGCCTGAGGTGTGGGTAATCTGGTCTCTTCTGTCACTGTCATGTGTGGTTTGTGTTGTGAGAGGAAGTTGTGTGGTAATTACTGTGGGTGCGCAGGTGCCCTTCAGGGGAATAGACAGCAGGTGTCTGGCTCTCTACAAGTCCTTAATTACAGAAGCTCTCATGTTCCGAGTCCAGACGACTCTTATCACACTCAGCATTCTCCCTTTTGCGCTTTCTGTTTTGGACAGTGCTTTTGGCACCTTTTTTTATTGGTTTAGAAACATATTCACACAGTAAGGACTTGATGTCTGAGTGCAAGTGTTTGAAACATACATTAACACAACACAGGGTTACTGCACTGGGTTTATAGTCAAGAGTAACTAAAAATGTTTCAAAAGACTGATACTGCAATGGTACATATTGCACCAAAGAGATCCTCTAGTCAGAATGATCACCAGGTTCTTGGTCTTACTAAAGCCCTTCTCAGTTCGTTTGGGCATCCAGCTCTTGAAATCCTGCTTATGCCAAACTTATGCCATTTTCAGAAATCTTCTTTTTGTAGCCTTCCCCAGATTTGTGCCTTGCAGCAATCCTACCTATTCTAGTAGTTATTTTGACCTTATAACTTGATTTCTGCTCTGATATGCACTGTCAGCTGTGAGGCCTATTACAGAGAGGTGTGCACCTTCCTAAATCACGTCCAATCCATAAACTTCTTTACAGGAGGATGTAAATTGTCTTAGTCAAGGTATTAGAAATATCTCCACAACGATCTAGAGAAATGAGAGGTACCTGATGTGTTGCAATTTTCAAGTGTTTTTGCAAAGAGTCTGAATTCTTATGCACATTTGATTTTTTCCACATGTTGGTAATGTTGCTCATTCTTGTCGATTTCTTCTCTATAACATTCGAAGGATTCGACCATTTCTGTCCATACAGGCTGCCCAGGTGCTTGTTCAGTCTCTTGTCATTTCAAGACTTGACTACTGCAGCTCTCTGCTGGCAGGTCTCCCCCTGAACGCTATTCGTCCACTGCAAATGATCCAAAATGCAGCTGCTCGACTTGTGTTCAATCAGACCAAGTTCTCCCACACCACCCCACTGCTGCGCTCCCTTCACTGGCTTCCAGTAGCTGCACGTATCAGATTCAAAACACTGATGCTTGCCTACAAGGCCAAAAATGGACCAGCACCATCCTACCTCAGTGACCTCATCACATCTCGCACTGCACCACGCTGTCTGAGATCCTCCAGCACTGCTCGACTGGACCCACCTTCTCTCAGAATGAAAGGTAAATACAATTTAAGGCTCTTCTCTGTTCTGGCACGATGTGGTGGAATGAACTTCCCCTAGATGTCCGTACAGCAGAGTCTCTGATTATCTTTAAGCGACGACTGAAGACCTACCTCTTCCTGAAATACCTAAATTAGCACTTTCCAAGTTTGAAGAATTCGAGGTATATTTATATTGAGTTTGTAATCTTGCGTACCAGTGTAGCTTTATTCACTACTAGAGATTTAAAGCACGTTTGTACGTCGCTCTGGATAAGGGTGTCTGCTAAATGTAAATTTAAATGTAAATGTGTGTGTGTGTGTGACTATAGAACATTTTTAGACTTCTCTATTTTTATTTAAATGCATTTCTAAGTTCGGCATTTTTTCTGAAACTTTTCACATTATTGTATTTATATATTAAATATAAACTACATTTGGCAATTTTTGAAAATATTTGCATGGTGCTTTTTTTATTAGTTTTTTTTTCCTGGAACTAAATAATTATTTAATTACTTGATTATATGATTGTTATCGTTTAATTAATAACATTTATTAGCTATTTTCCACATAGAAGTGACAGGGTGCATGGTGAGTATTTTTATTTTTATATTTCTATAAAATACATTTTGAATATTTAACAAGGCACTTGAGCAAGTGCTTTTAATATGGCTCTATTTGCTAAATCAATATAAGTGAGGCAGAGCGATGAGTCAAATCATCCCAGCATGCATGGGCATGAATAATTCAAAAGCGATTTACTAAACAGATAAACAAATCCCGGTTGTAGTTGATCCCTCAGGGTAGTGGTCAAGTTGACACAGTTTTTATTCCAAAAGCAAAATTACAACTGCTTTCATGATTTAGATTTTTGTTTGTTGATGAGACTCAAAGATTTCTTCATTCCTGATTAAAGACAACAAATGCAGAACTAATTTAAATCCATGGCATGTTTTTCTGCGTTAATTTCTCATTGACAAAGTTTTCTGAAGACGTTAGATGTCACTTAATGTATTCAGTTAACATGTATAACAGTTAAAATAATTCTTTCCAGGACTCACCATTTTACCTGCTTTGGATGGTTGAACATGGATATGCATAGAAACCCAGTCTAGTCCTAAATCTCTTTCTGTAATGAATAATCTCTTCTAGATACCACGGACGTTCAGTTCATGATCAGTCCTGTTTTTTGTTACACTATACAGTGTATACTTTCTCATTGGTGTCTGGTTTCCTCCAAACTTTCCTTTCTGATGTTGCTTTCAGGTCTTGTTTTCTGCTCTGGTTGCCTTTGTCTTGCACCAAAGGAATCTAAATCTACATCCGGATTTCAGCAAAGTATATTGGACTATTGTGCAAATTGAATGATATGTAATTACATGATGTTAATTCAATCGTATACAGTAGTATCCCCACCTGGGGTTGTGTTTATCTTTATGAATACTGCATTAAATGATTAAATATGATTAGAGCACTTATTATACTGTAAAGGCTTTCAATATACATGTTTTTAAATATAATTAACAGTTGTTAACCTAGTTAGCAGTAAGAAGAAACAGGTCTAATTGTGTGTATTTGAACTTCCTTGGAGCATGAATATTCCTGTTCGAGAGCACGGGAACGATATTCAAACATGATTGTATAATTTATGCTTTTTGTGCTTTTTGTATATACAATATATGAAAGAAGGGTTGTGCACTCCTGACTGTTACACACATATGTGCTTGCTGATCATCTCATTTTCAGATGTAGTCCTGCTTTGCTTTTTTAATAACCTCCTCTCTGTGAGTTCTTCCACACAAACCTTTTGCAAACCATGTGTTTATTTAGTTTTAATTTGTGCACATGGTTTTGGGTCTAGTGAGGAAAAACATTGTGATGCTACTGTACACACAATAATGTACTATCTAATTGTTTCTTCAAAATTTTGTGGTAATATAAAAATGTTGGTATATTGTATAAGTATATATATATATATATATATATATATATTTGACAAGTGAAAGCTGAGATGTAGTATGGATTAGAGACAGTGGCATTGAGTAAAAGACAGGAGGTGGAGCTGGAGGTAGCAGAGCTGAAGATGTGAAGGTTTTCGTTGGGAGTGATGAGGATGAACAAGATTAGAAATGAGTATATTAGAGGGACAGCGCATGTAGGACATTTTGGAGACAAGGTGAGGGAGGTGAGATTGAGATGGTTTGGACATGTGCAGAGAAAGGACATGGGGTATATCGGTTGAAGAATGCTGAGGATGGAGCCACCAGGAGGGAGCAAAAGAGGAAGGCCAAAGAGGAGGTTTATGGATGTGGTGAGGGAAGACATGCAGGTGGTTGGGGTGCAAGAGGCAGATGTAGAGGACAGGGGGGGTATGGAGAAGGATGATCCGCTGTGACGACCCCGGATGGGAGTAGCTGAAAGAAGTAGAAGTATATTTTTTATTACAGACAGTACCCCAAAATCAAAGAAAAACTAATATTTAAATCCAGTTAGCAGTGTTAAGGAAACCAGTATACTCTTCTGGAAAAAAAAAAGTTAAATTGTTTTTTTCCCTAAATTCCAATTTAACCCATGGCCAAAGCTACAGCTTACATATAACATAAGTAGCTCCAGCTGACTGAGCTCAGGGAGATATAAAAGTTTTAGGGAACCAACATCTGAACCATGCCATTCACCTCAACAAGGTTCTTTTTCACCATGATTTGATTACAGCCTCGATAGATAGCCTGGCTACGCCTGTCTGTTTCCACTGAACCAAAAGGGCATCAGTAATTACTCTATCGAACAAACTCTTGCCATTAGTCCAAAATTGTGCAGAAATAAGAAGGAATTTTAAGTCCTCCTAAATCACTACATAGACAAGCAAAGCCATTAATGGGATGCATACAGTGAAGCAGTGATTTGAAACCCTGACCACATCGCATCTTATCGATCAGTCATGAGCAGGAGACACGAAAGGTTGGTTAAACACTGCAAATCCTCATCCTGTTGTGGTTGGCTGTCTTGTTTGTTTAGCTGCAGAACCCAATCACAAGGCTAAGACATATAGGATACAAGCGAGAGGAAGCTAATGGACAAGCTTAAAGTTTTGCTGAGTGGTCAGACGGCACTCAAAAACAGACCTTGCCATTGAGGACATGCGAGCACTCGCATTTCACACTCGGCCTTCTCACAGAACACATGGCCAGCACAACAAAAAAGTCCTTGGAGAGATATGGAGGAGAGAGAAGGGGAGTGCAAAGAGGAAAAAAAATCCTCTGGTGAATTGAATTGAATAAGAGAAAACAAATATTGGACATAAATGACTGTTTATCTCAGATATTAATTTGTTACATTTTTTAAAATTGATTTTTTTTTTTGACCCAGCTCTTTAAAATTTTAGTTTCCATGAACCCTTTGTCCCATACATAGGTGAGGACTTTAATGTTTGATGGAATTAATATAGTTTCTATAAGAGAGAAAACATTTTGCTATAAAATCTTCTGAAATGCATCATAATCATTATATTTTTTTCTCATAGTTTATATCAAAATGCTGCTGAATTCTTGAATCTGATTGGTCCTGAGGTGGTAATTGAATTTCTGTAACAGCGACTCAGACAGTAGATCCTGCTGCAAGGTAAATCACATTTATACTGTATATTGATACTGTGTGTATAACACCAGTAACTATTCGAGTAACTTCTATTTCACATGCACATCTATAATTGATGCTCCGCATAACATTTTAATATAGATTTTAAAAACCAATTAAGAAAATAGATATTTGAAAATGGTTTTAACATTTAACAAGGAAATGCATGTACATATAAACGTTGAGATGGTGAAATTTTCTGTATGAACATTAAGAGAAGGTCTCCAGTGTGTCCAGTGTGGATTATTTTTGTATCAGCCAAGAAGTTTATCACAATGAAATAGTCTTCAGGAAAGAAGATTTTTCATAATTTTCCATTCTCTTGGTACCATGAAAAGCAGTTTTTTGTTAAATTATTAACTTCAAGAGAGAATGAAAGGAGTGGTTGTGTGAATGACAGATTATACAGTAACTGCTATAATATAACCCCCGGCCACACAGAAAGAATACATAAACATTATTTTCGTTTTTATTTATTATCTCATTCTGAACGATATTTAATTTTAGAAAATTACAAGATTCTCTCTGCAACATCTGTCTATTACTCACTCTTGATGCATGTCATAGTGCCTCGGTCACATGTCTTACCTCCATCCTTTACCTTCTTAAAGGGACGGCTCCGGACGCTAGCACATAATACATTACCGCTAAATTAAACCCCCCAAGCTAGCAAAATAAACAAAAAAAACAACACAGTGGATTCACGTTTATTATTATATTTAGAAAATACCAGCTTTATGCCGGTTGTATCATTTTATTTTGTTGTATTTATCCGCCACAACTTCAAGGCCGGTCCGTGAAAATATTGTCTGACATTAAACCGGTCCGTGGCGCAAAAAAGGTTGGGGACCGCATATATAAATAACAGGACCGAACTCGTTATGTTGACATTTAACAACATTAAAACATAGTTACACTCCGAGGTGTTGTAATGTTCATTCTGACAAATGGTTGATTTTTTGAAAAACAAGGAATAAAGCACATCATGAGGAGAAGCATCATGTTTCATTGCATCACATCACCCTGTCAGTGATTATTTTCCTCTAGCTGCACACCCTGTCCTGTTTTATTCCCACTAAAAGAATCCACCATTTGTCAGAATGAAGTGTGAATGATCTGAAGAGTTTTATTTAAAATAATATTCATTTTGACGCAATGGGACATGATGCCATGCAAATATCTGTCCTTTACCTGATTCTTCAAATAAGCGAATATAACTCTTTTATAATTGCAACGTAAAAATGTCAAATAAGGTAAAGCGTGGCCTATTTCACACCTCATTCAGGTCATGCAGGAGGCTCCGAATGCTTCCCTGTCACACTGAGATGCAGAACGTCATCGGGTACCAGGCATTCGTAGTGACTTCAATTTTAATGAGCCCCATCAGCACTCGTTCTGTCCTTAAACTGAAGCGGAACAGATAGAAAGAAAGAGAAATAAATAAAAATTCCCCCCTTTCCTTTTATTCTGTCATCTTTTCTGTCAGCTGCTGTGACATTTCATATAGTCCTTACCTGGAAGACGTGTCTGCAGTGCTTGGCAGTTCCTCGGCGAAATGAAGTCTACTTTGCCGCATTGTTCGGCGTGAATGCCAAACAGAACCCACCAATTAATTTGTATGAGGATGCGGCATGTCCGAAATGTCCAAGAAAAAAAAAAACCCAGCTTTGCTTAATGATGTATATCTGGCTGATGTAAACACTTAATGAGCTGACCTTTGGCTGCTACGTGCTAGCGGAGCACAACGAATAATTACCACACCCTTCTATCATAAACCAAAAAACTTGAGAAACTTCTGAAAGTTTATTCCATGTTATGTAGAACAACACTTTTTTATTCAATTGTTCAATGTGAAATCTAATATTTAGTTCTTCAAACACTTTTTTTCAATTCAACATGGGGTGGCCTGTGAAAATGTATTCTTTTATGAAGAAACACAAAGAACGTGTCCAGATATTAATGCCCAATTCGGACATTTTAGAATCATTTCCATCAATAAAACTCTGGCATCTGTAATAAACAAGTGTGATTACTACACTTAATTTATTATTCATATGAAAAACAATCATATCGATCATATCCTGGACATAAATCCTTGAATGATTATATATATATATATATATATATATATATAGATCATATCCTGGACATAAATCCTTGAATGATTTTTTATATATATATATATATATATATAGCTGAGATCCAAGATTTTTACCTATTTTTTTAATCGGTTAAAATTCTTTTATTGGAATGTTGGGCTTTTTCCACTTGTATAATGTTTGAATAATTTAATAATTTTTTTTTTAATATTGTTCAACCACTTCAATACAGGGAAAGTTGTCCCTTGTTTTATTTCTACCTAATTGATGCAGCAGAGGCTTATTTTTGTTTTAGACTGTCCACCTCTCTCATCTTCTCAAACAGATCAGATTTGAGAATTAATTTTCATTTTAATCCCTTAATCACTGCCATTTTTAAGATGAATGTAACCTGACTGTTATGCTTGAGGATTAAGAGTTAAATAGAATTTGTTTCTGATATTAAAAAACACCTCTAACTGTGCTAGTAATGTGTCTCTGTGACGTCTGAGTGACAATTCGATATCTTTCTTAACGAATAATAATACAGTTCTAACCAACAGCCCCAGAATCACCAAAAACATCACAAAGATTTCAACTGAATCTAATATCATGTGGTTCAAGGTGGAAAGGCTGAAACTTCCTTCTAATATTTTGACTCTATATGGTTGGGCTGCTTACAGCTTCAATTTATTTGTGTATGAATCCATTTATAATAATTTTTTGTCTTTTATTTGTAGGACTGGTCAATATGACATTACTGTTCTGAGATATTATGAATGGAATAGTGATAATAATGTCTATACAACACTCTTGAAGCAGGTAATTAGAAGTTTTAATAGCTTTTTTTTGGTCAATCATTAAATTCAAAGTAAAAACAACTATTTTCAGTATTATGAATGTTTTTTAATTATGAAATAGAAGTAACATTGAGTTCAGTTTTTCACAGTTGTGCTGTTTCGCAGGCAGTTTGGTCGTATTTACATACAGTTTGACACAATTCCTTCAGGTATCCTAATATGATATTTTCATCATAACGCGCCGATCAAATTTGTTAAATCATTACAAGTCGCACGGGATCTAAATTTCCTTGTGAACAAAATATTGTTTCTTAAAAGGAAAATCAAATGTGTGATATACGTGCGGAAACACCGGGTTTGGTCAAATGTGAACAGCTCACGCTTCAAGACGAAATTCTTTTTATACAGCGAAATGAAATGTACCAGACAGAAAGGAATAAACAAAACAACCAAACAAAATAGGAAAATAGACAGATATTGACAGATGTTTGAAGCATTAAACGGATATACAGTTAATATCACTACATTAAACCCCTTTCAGCTGTTATAGTATTTAACTTGTGTTTAAGCAGCATTAGAACTTTAAAATAATATAATAATTTATATCTATCTATATTTAATAGCGAAAGATTTGTGGACACCTGATTATTAAAACTAATTGGACATCCCATTCTAGATTTATTGCCTGTTTTTGTGCAAATTCAGCCATAAGAGGATTTGTTCTGTAAGTTCTGGGGTCTGGGATGCAGTCATGTTCAAGTTCATTACAAAGGGGTTCACTGGGATTGATATGGAGGCTCTTTGCAGTTCTTCCACACTTTCCAAACTTTGACAAACCATGTCGGTTGTAAAAAGTGCTATAAAGTTAAACAGAACTGAACTGAATTGAATGTTCTTATGAAGCTCGTTGTCGTGTTGAAACAAATTTTGGGCATCTTAGGTCCAGTGAAGGAAAATTGGGGAAAAACCACATGGAGGTGATGGTGAGGCGTCCACATACATTCGGATAGATAGCATATACAAAAGCTACAGCTCGAGATGAATAATGGAAGAACAAATCTAATTGTGACCTGTATATATATATACACCTTTCATTTGCTAGGTCACAATTAGAGTTGTTCTGCTATTATTGATCTTTAGCTGTGTGTGTGTGTGTGTGTCTGTGTGTGTGTCTGTGTGTGTGTGTGTGTGTGAGTGATCATCAGCAAGGACAAATCGCTGTAATCTACTCCACAATACTTCATGTACAGTATATGAAGTGCACTTCCAATCAGAATTAAGCTTGTTATTATAATGAAGTTTCCAATAATGTAATAACTGCTCCCACTTTCTTTGTCCCTCTGGCACATTGTGACTAATTACTAAACAACATGATATGACAAGCTCTCTACGAACAGGAATTGGGGATCTCTGCTCCATTTACAATGGCCTCTCAGTAACAGTGCATTTTGCTACATAGTCCCATCAAAGTGCTAGAAAAGCAGCTCATTTTAATACTTTCTCTTCTTACCTGGAGACCCATGTGGCTGAAATACTCGGCCTTCCGAATGGAACGTAGCTTGATGACAGAAAAAAGGATTTTAAAAAAATCTTCTGTACATAACACAACCTAAATCTTGCTTTTTAAAACAAAAGTCCAGACGATTCCTTACAAAACTACACAGGAATACTTTTTTTTTTTCTTTTTTTTTTTTTTTTTACATTTCATCGATAATAATCTCGAGACATAAATGACTAGCTAGAAACCTAGTAACCAGCTAGAGTGTGCTTCATCACTGACACTACACTATGACCGGAATGGAAAGCAAAACAGGTTCGGAAACAGAACCACGCGAAACAGGTGGAGAAAATACATAATTGTACCGTCCTCGCATAATTGTGCATACAAGTGTCTCTAACACAAAATCCGGTGGTTCGCTCATTCGTTTTGCTCGCACACAGGCCTGATTTTCATCTCTGTGAACTTCAAGGAGTACTGCAAACCAGTCCAGGAGTACCACTCGATGCCGTCGGCGTAGGACGAGTGCTGGCCGCGCAGGTACTGTCCGTTCAGGTTGGACATGTGGCAGTTCCGGTACCACCAGGCTCCGTGGTAGAAAGAAGCGCAGTTGTTCTCCGAGTGATCGTTGTCCTTGTCCTTTGTGGTGAACTTCATGCCGTTGTGTTTGAGCAATGAGTCCCCTAAAGCGACAGAGACAACCTGGATTACTGTGCGAAACAGTGATTTAGAGTCATTTTCAAAATTGCTGGCACCCTTGAAAAGAATTACTATAATAGAAAAAATATATACTACATCTCCGTCCTAAAATCCCTCTTTCTGTACTGACTTGCACTGATTTTGACTTTTTCTTCATGAACTAGTCTTTATAATGTCATGTCCTGTATATAATGTATATCTTCAGAATGCTGTACTGCTGTAATGACAATGAATTGCAATTGAATTCAATAGAACTGAATGACCTTCCTAGTCTGCAGCTTCTTTCCTGAGGCAGTCAGACTGTTCAACACCCTGCTACCTCCCACCTCCATCTGGCCTAATAAAAAAAGCCTTTTTACTACTTTCCCCTACCTTTTCCTCACTTCCCATTTTTTTTTTATTTTGCAGCATAAGTGGGGCTTCCAAAGTGTGTCTGTAAATATCAGAATTCAAGTCACTTGAACAAAGAAATTATTCCAGATTTAAATGTCATAAATCATAGAATAAAGACAGCAGTGTTTTTTCTTTCACTGATGTTAATATGCAGAACACTTTTGCAAAGAAATCAAAATAAAAAAAATCATATACACCTAGTCAGGTCTGAAAGTTGTTATACAATTACTATTATTATTATTATTTGTGTTTATGTAATTATTTATCATCATGGTCCTCATTATTGTTATTATTGATTTATTAATTGATTGATTGATTAATTGCATATTTCAATTCGCCCCCCACAGTCTGATAAACTCTGGAGTAGATTCCACAAAGACATGTGTTTATACTGCTTCTCCCTTCAAAAACTGTCTTCTGCTGTTCCTTCATAACATTTTGCAAATAACATGCACTGCCCTATGTATATACTGTCCTGAGCATTTCTTGTCCAGTGTATTTATTGTTCATTTTGTGACTTGTTTCAATTTGTGGTAACTTGCATCTTATGTACTTCTGTGCACCATGTTGCTGTTTGTTATTATAGATTGGACCAACATCTTCCATTCCAGTGTACATTAGTTATGAGAAATGACAGCAAAACCCTGTAGGCTTCACTTAAACATTATCTAGAATGAGTTTTCTTCATGTAAAAAAACTGTATTATTACATTATGCTTCCATGAAAGAAATATATTCATAATAGTATTTCCTAAAAACTGTCTTTCTTTTTCTTTCTCTCTTTCTCTTAAAAAATAGATCTACAACTCAGATAATTTCAGAGTTAATAATGATTCTGCTTTAAGAAAGACATAATAAAAGACTCCAGAAATAGCTACAAAGTGATAACTATTTACTGAATATATTGCTGGTGGATGTTAAAAAAAAGTTTTTCCTAAAAATGGTTTGTCACATTAAAGTCAATAGAATAGACAGTAGAAATTTAGAAAATGGAGAAATTAACATCATTTGTAAACCATTAACTGGAACAATTCACTTTATGCTGGGAAAAATAGACCAATTATGCAAATATTTCATAGATATTTTTTGATTTTTGGATTTAAAGAAAGATTACTCTCTCTCTATGTACATGGTTTTAATTCTTATATATCAATATTTCTGATGAGCATATGTACAATAAAATGCAATCTGTGTGTGTGTGTGTGTGTGTGTGTGTGTGTGTGCATAGATGTAGCTGTCTGTGCAATTATATATAGGTGTACTTATTTAAATAATGTCTGATCTACACTGTAAATAAAAAATAAATTCATACATCTGCAGATAAAAAAAAAAGGCTGAGCAAAACTAACATCAACGGAGGAGTCGCACGGCAGCGAGACAACTATCTGAAGTATGAGAGCGTGAGAGTGACTTCACCTCTAAACTGTTTAAAGGAAACAAAGTTAAGGTTTTGCTGTAGCCTGCTCAGTGTCTTGACTTGAACCTGAGATGCTCTAGCAGGACCTTAAATGGGTCATGCTCAGAAACCTTAAAAAATTATGAATTAAAAAAATTTTCAATGAAATGTGAGCAAGAATTCGACCACAGTTATGTAAAATGCTGAGCTACTGATAGTGAACATTTTGCAGTCCGTGCTTAAGAAGTTTTTGGGTTCAGTAGGTAATCCCTAGTGCGGCCTAAATGTTCAATTATTGAATTAAATTCTTATTTAAAATGGTAAATTGTGTCTCCCCACATTAACTGGATGGATACTGTATTGACACAAAAAAAGGAACTTAAGTGTTCGAAATTATAGTATAGAATTATAGCTGGAAGATGTTCCTAAGAGGGTGGCAATAATTTTGGACATGAATGTAGAGTTGTCCACATAAAAAAAAGGAAGGGATGTGAGAAGCATAGAAAAATGACTAAACCGCTTTGTCTCATTACATCTCATCATGCAGTTCAATTACTTCAAATAACTGAGACTGATTAAACAGTAAAAACTATATTGAGCATAATTTATCACACCAGACACGGTATTCTCATTGGGCTGTACATTTTTGTTCTACATAAGCTGCTCAAATTTTATTAATTAGCTCATGAGCTTAACAAATGCAGGTATGAACCAATCTAAGTCAAACAACCATAAATTCCTATCTAGGAGCTTTACTACAGAGAAGAACAGGAGTTTAAAAAAAAAAAAGCTTCTACACGGCAGTGCAGGACAGGATCGAGAAAGAAAAAAGAAACGAAGCGAGCCGCTCGCTTAATGTGCCCTTTTTAAGCAGTGTGATGGACTGCGAGTCTCAAGAATGTAATGTGGCTGTGAGTGTTAGGCCTCATCTATTCTAAACTAATCGCAGCTCTCAGACTGTGTTGATAAAATCAGGCTTTACTACAGCACTGTGGCTCACACTGGCTCTTTTACTGCAGCCGACGAGAGGCTAGCGATACAGTTATGTCATATCATAAAGAAGAGTTAGATGCCGTAAATCCCTCTTGTGTGCCTCGAGAACTCATCAACGTGTTTAGTGAGGTGATGAATGGCCAGAATGATGGCACCAGTGAATGAAAAACAAGTGAATGTTACAGGGTGAAGGGTTTCCATTAACATCTGAGGTCTATTCAAAGTCTGAAATATGTTCTATCCTAACCGAAATTCACAGATACTGTAAACTACTGGAGAATGAGGCTCATTTTAGGCTTTAACCTTTTCAAAACATTTCAGTTCAGATCTTTTGCAAGCCTGTCATTATTTAAAGCTATGAACTTTGAACCCTTCCTTATCAGATTGCATTAGATGTGCATGAGAACGTTATGTAACATCAACAAAGTATTTAGAAATAATTATGCCTTTCATTTAAAAAACTGGGACCAAAAAATAACTAAATAAATAAAAAAGAATAATAATAATATATATATATATATATATATATACCTGTATATAAAAGCCAGCTTCATGCCATGAAGATATAACCTCAACCCTAGTGAGCACTTTTAGGATGAATTGGAATGCTGGCTGCACCCTAGACCTCCTCACCCTACATCAGAACCTGATTTCACCAAATTCCTTGTAGCTAAATGAGCACAAATCTCCACAAGGACACGACAAAACCTAGTCAAATATCTTCCGAGACAAGTGGGCGTTATTATACCAGCAAATGGGGACTAAATGTGGAATTCAAAAAGAACATGCAAATATTATCATCAGGTATCCACAAATCTTTGTCCATGCACTGTAGTTCTTTCCATCTTATCCAGTCCAAACTTTCCTTAAACTGCCTTTTTAAAGAAAGCAAGTTTTGGACCAAAAACAAGAATGACCCCCAGATCAACATTTGGAGAATGTATTGAAAATACAATTGGGGTTGAATTCTTTGCAAAATACTGCTGCTGGATATTCAGTCAAAGCATGGCGAATTTTTTAAATGTCTATAAGTTCACATTGGAATATTCTACTCATCCATCAATCTACACACTCATCTTTCCCAACTCCAATTGTTGGTGATGCACCAGGTTTAACCTAAAGATCTATATACAGACATCAAGAACAAGCTTTAAAGCAGAAGCACATAAATGAATAAATGAAATTTAAATGCCTGCTTTCTATACACTTGTTTATTTTTTATTTTTTTAAATGACTGAACAAATACTTTCGAGTAGAATTATGCATGTTTTTACCGTGGAAGTGTCAGCATTACTAACAAAAAATAAATCATGGCAGGCAGGCAGTCACAAATAACTACATTTACCCACAAAAGCCTTAGTGCATGTCAGCAGCTGCATGTTAACAGCACAAATAATAAGCCTCTCTTTTGGTCTTGTGCATTTACTGATTATAACCAAGCTCTCATGATGTGGATCTGTTCTGAAGGTATCGTGGAATCCAAAGAACAAAAATACAAAGGTGGGGGAAGTTGACGTAGCTGATATCACAAGGAAATGCGAATTTTCTTATCCATAGCTTTTTCCTCTAAACAAATTGATTTCGCATCCATTTTGCTACTCAGACTTACATTATTCAAAGGCTTTAAAACTTCCACATGGCCTCTGTTACACTTGTGTGAATTCAGTGTACTTAAATTGTTGCTGATAATATTAGATATGTTAGTGTTTGACATTTCCAGCCATATGTGCTTTTTCCCCAATCTGTTACTCTAATAAGATGTTTTTGGAGGTGTTAGCATTACATTTTCTGTTCACTTGAAGTAGGAGAACCAACCTGCTCTAGCATGAAAATAATTCCCCTGTGCACAAAGACAGTTCCAGTGAGATATGGTTTACTTGGGCTTTAGTGGGAGATCTTGAGTTGCCTACTATAGAGCTTTGACCTGAATCTTATTTTACACCTTTGGAAAGAACCACTGACTGCACCCCAGGCCTCCTCACCTCACCTACTTCAGTACCTGACTTTATTATTGCCCTTGTAGAGAAGCTGCACAACCACACTTCAAAATCCTCCCAAACTAGAGCAAGTTACAGCAAATAGGGACTAAATGTTGAATGAGATCGCATGCAATCTGATGGTCAGGTGATTCGAATCAAATACAAATCTTATGAACAGGTTTCCACATACAGTGTAACTATACACACCACATAATAACACACTACACAATTACACACAACAAAGTAAATCCTTGTAAACATTAAGCTGTGGAGAATTATGGGAAAGTAACTCCTTTAAACATTTAAGCTGCCTGTTCTTCAACCCCCCAAAAAACTGTCCAAATTTTGCTTTCTCATTATGGTGATGTCTGGACTCCATGGAGCGGACTTCCATTTGTCGGACACACTATTATTTAGGTTGTCGAGGATACCGGACTTTTTTCACCTCAAACGTGACCTCAATCTGCCTTTCGGAAAAATTGCATTTCGTGGATTCCTGTGTTTTTTTTTTCCCCCCAAGCCTATGAACCTGTTTCACTCGCACGACATGGCGGGTAATGGTGTAGACACCCTCCAGACTTAAGGCCACTATACTCCAAAACGGACGCATTTTATTCATCTCAAAAGGGTAGAAAAGAAACACATATGATTCGATGCACAACAGTGTACCAAAACAAATTCCCTTTTTTTGTTTCACAGAAGTGCAATCATTTCCCTGCACAGATTTTTGAAGATCAGCAAGCAGCCGTTCAGAAAATGAGTTTTTTGGGTTGTTTTAATCTTTAGAAAGTCGGAGGGAGAAGAAAAAAAAATGTAATTGGATTTATTCCGTTTTGAAGCGGTAAAAAATATAGCCAATTCTATTAGCTCTTTCAGAATCTTGAACTCTATAATAGACTAGATAAGCACTCCTCATGCTCTGATACAAAAACAACACGTCTATCATCAGTCAGTTTAGCTAATATTATGCTATTATAAACTTTTTTGGATGATCAGCCTGGCTTTTTTGCATTAGACAAAACTTTTGACAAAATTTGCCACAGAAAAGCGAATGAAAAAAAAATTTGTTGCATTAAGGTTTTATCCTTCATTGTTTTTTATTTCAATATAAAACAGTATAGATGGAATAAACCACAATGGAGTGTGCTGTTACAGGAAAATAATCAATGATGGGTGGAAGCTATTTTTTGTCTGAGACCCCATTTAACACTTAGTCCTGGTCAACTAATTTTATCAGTCCACTTTCTGAGAGCCCTGATGTTTCCTGGACTGGTCCACTGTGTGTATCATTTTGCTCGCCTGTATGTTTGACAGATTGCGCTTCCTGATCCAAAATGGTTACTACAGTAGTGTTAGTGACGTCCTCTGCGGATGTGGCAAGGATAGTTTCCAGGAATATAATTTTTTACTTTCAAATATTAAAGCTCATCGAATGACGATGAAAAGGAAGAAGGGACACCTATTTGTCCCAGGAGCAGCTTTACCGGGAATTGTACAAATCAATGTGAGTTAGCTAGAAAGCTAGCTGACGTGCTGTAAAGTGAGTCTAGCTTCTTCTGGATCTATTTCTGCTAATGGAGAAAAAATAAACAGAACATTTGGCCATGTTGTGTCAGAAATGTCACAAACCCGATACTAATGTCAGCCTGTGGGCTCATGCTTATTGTATGGCTGAATCAGTGTATATAACAGTGTTGATATTCAGTATCTGCGCAGTCTTGCTCATGGGACGTTGCTTAATGTTAGTTTGTCATATTATTAAGAAAGTAATAAAGACAAGGTTCTGTGCAGGGAACGGCCTTACAGTAGCTTTGACAAAGTGCTAACACTGGAGACTCCTTCCTTCGCCATATAATACTTAAAAAATTCAGTTTATTTATAAACTTACATGGAGCATCAGTCAGTGAAGCCCTTCTGACATAATAATTACTATAGAAACAATTGATGTCAACAATTTACTCAATATTAGTCTGAGTATTTACCACGAATCGGGGAGCTATCAGAGCTTCGGTTATAGAAATCTAAACCCCTTGAAGGATCAAAAATGAGAATCGGTCTGATGTATAAACAGAGCATTCAGTAACCCCAGTCTTGAGTCACACTAATACATAAATCTCATGTGCAATTTTTATTTTACCACATAAAAATACCACACTGATTGATTGATTGATCGATTGGAAGTCTTCCTAAAATGAACTGATGCTCCAAAGTCCATGAACGCCTTCATAAACTATGAGGCTCTTCTCATTAAATACACAGTTATGACTGAGAAAACACAGATGATAAATAGATAGTGTATATATAGAGATGATGTTGGAGACCAACAAAAAACAGATAAAAATGAGGGTAAGGTCCTGTTTCCATCGCATTGAAGCATACGACAGAAAAATTCCAGCAAAGATTTTGCTTTGGCAAAAGTAATCTACATTTATTTATTTAAAAATAAAAACGCACACACACACACACACACACACACACACACACACACACACACACACACACACACACACACACACACACACAAAATTAAAGACAACAGGAAGGTCGATAAGCCCTAGCTTTTAAATAATAAGTACAGAAATTGCTGCATTATGGATGTTTTGAATCGGAAACCTGAAGGCATCCTGGGTAATTAAAGCAGAGTATAAGCAGCCTTCTCTCTCTGATTTATGGTAATAGAGTGTTTGTTTATGACTCCTATAATAATGGCCTGTCTGCTTTCTTGGAATACCATTTACTGTATGTGCTGTGATGCTTCATTATCACTGCTCTTTCCAGTTCTCTGAAGGTCAGATCAGTGAGTTAAGCTGGAGATGGAAGTGAAAAACCTTGAACTGGACAAAGCCCAATTAACATTATTAAGAAAGACAGTTCAGGTGAAACATATGTGTTTCAGGCCTAATTATTAATAAATCTAACAGAAAATGACAAACCTAATCTTTCAAAAAATGTTTCTTTACATTTTGCATATTATTAGATCTTTAACTGTTAAACAAAAACCTCAGAGAATCTTAAAACCAAAAGTCAAATTTTGGCTTGTCCCATCCCTCTGAAGAAAAGAAAATCTCATTTTTACTGCAGTTATTTCCTTACAATTACACCATACCAAACAAAGGTCAGCCTATTTCTTTTCCCCCCACAGGAAAAAGTCTGGATAGTGCACAGATCTTTTGTGCAGCATGTGTTTTTAGAATAGACAGAATTTTACAGTCCATGAAGCATTTCACCATAATGCATTTCTGAAAGGGTTCCTCCTTCCCTATGAATCTGAAAAGATTCAGGCTGGGATATAGAGTCCTCACCATACCTGCTGAATACTAAAGCTTTCAGGACAAAGAATGAACCTACCAGCGGTTCCTGAGTAGTCCGCTATGCTCAATGGGTAGCCGTCCTCATCCGGGTCGACGGAGAACAATCCTACGCCAAAGGAACCATAGTGTGCGAACGAAGTGCTGTTCTCAAAGTCCTCCAGGTCAATCCTCAACTCATAATTAGCCTGAATGGTCAAAGCATGAATCCGCTTCAGACCTAAAAAACAAGTCATGTCAGACAGTGTATAAAATAACTCAAAGAAGTTTTATTAATCAGTTCTGGAATGACCACACTTCATATATAAATAGTTACATTTGTAGTCAGATTTATGCCATTTGGCAGATGCTCGTATCTAGAGCTTGGAAAGTGCTTTAAAATATTTATCAATAATAAAAAAACTTTCTTTCGGCTTCTCCTATTAGGGGTCGCCACAGCAGATCATCCGAATGTTTGATTTGACACATTTTACGATGGATGCCCTTCCTAACGCAACCCTCCCCATTTATCCGGGCTTGAGACTGGCACTAAGGCTTGTGCAACCCTAATGGCTGTGGTTGGTACCCTGACCGGGGGTCGAACCCGGGCTTCAGCATCGAGAGTGCAGCATCCTAATCACTAGACCACCAGGGAACCTAAAGCTTTAACAATAATAACATCCCAAAAGTCTCAGGTCACGGATTAAGAATACTATCGGTCTAAAAACTCTTTTGGGGAGAACGTCATGTTGATTTCTTGTTCAATCACTTTTGATTTTGACTCCTGTGTCTTGTCCCTAGCAGGTCTGCTTCTGAGCAATATTCAACCTCTGCAACTACATTTGCGGAGTTTGGCAGATGCTCTTATCCAAAGCGAATTACAATTATCTCATTCATACAACTGAGCAGTATAAGTTCTGATGGTTAAGTGCCTTGCTCAAGAGCCCAGCTATGGCATCTTAGTAGTGCTGGAATTTAAACTCACAACCTTCTTTCAGAAGTCCAAGTCCAACTAATAGTTACAACCTTAATAAGATCTCGAACACCGGCCGATTCCTCCACTGCCCTCTTGTAACGGCCCGCATCCTATTTACTGGTAATTGCTTTAGGTAACACATTTATTTTGAAAATAGTCCCGTAATCAATTTACAAATCAATTCATTAATTTCTAGTATTATAGGTGAATTAGATGGTCTGTAGACAACCTTAAAAAAAGACAATATAGGATAAGATGAAGTCTGGATGCCCTGGATACACCTGACCAATATATGTTCCAGGACGTACTGTATATTAAACTAGATTGGGACTTGTCACTGTATGCTTTTACCTAGACTGATAACGTGTGCGGTTTTATACAGAAGCTTTGTCTCAGCTTCATTTGTTAGCAGCTTGTAGTGTTGCAAACGTTAAGGATAAAGAATTGTGAAGTTCCACTTTGTTGTTAATAAAAAAAGTTTTTTTGTAAAACATATTAAATAAAGTTATTTGCTCTCATCTTGTTTATAAAACCCAGCACTTAAGGGCCTTGCTGGGTTTCGAACTCATGGCCTTCCAAATAGACTTCAGAGACTTTATTGCCATTGTAGTGATAGTTTATAGGACTGTGGTAAGTCCTGAGATGTTGTATGGATTAGAAACAGTGGCATTGAGTAAAAGACAGGAGGTTGAGCTGGAGGTAGCAGAGCTGAAGATGTTGAGGTTTTCGTTGGGAGTGACGATGATGGACAAGATTATAAATGAGTTTATTAGAGGGACAGCGCTTGTAGGATGTTTTGGTGACAAGGTGAGGGAGGAAGGAGATTGAGATGGTTTGGACATGTGCAGAGGAGGGACATGAATTATATTGGTAGAAGAATGCTGAGGATGGAGCCACCAGGAACGAGGAAAAGAGGAAGGCATAGGAGGAGGTTTATGGATGTGGTGAGGGAAGACATGCAGGTAGTTGGTGTGAAAGAGGCAGATGTAGAGTACAGGGTGTTATGGAGACGGATGATCCGCTGTGGAGACCCCTAATGAGAGCAGGGAAAGAAGAAGAAGATTGTCATTGTAGTGATACAATGAAATTTGTTTGGTAGCTCTCAGAGACCAGCAGCAATAAAAAAAAAGTAAGAAAAGATAATTGCACTACAATATAATAATATGACAATATGTACAGTGAAATATATGTGCAGTGGAACTTGGAACAGTAGAATGCAAAACAGTGCAAAAAGATTTGTCAGAATAAGGAAATATTGTTATACTAGTAACTGTTAACTAATAACTAATAAGCCAAACTTATGGCGCTATCATTAGCCTTAGAAACTAGAACCTGCCATATATAAACCAAATGCCATATTTTACATGAGTTCTAATAGTTAGTCACTTATGTATCTGAGTCCCTGGAAATTCTGTATTTAAAAGACACTTGAAGACACACTTTTCATTTGCTGAGCTTTGGAACGGTGTCCTGATTAATGTCTTCCTGATCGGCTGCAATTCACGCTGCATTTCAGAAATGATTGTAGTTTTGTACAGCTCTGGATATGACAACCACAATTAGTTTTTCTGTCCGTCTTCATCAACATGGACGTGAATGACTGAATCCTTTCTCTGACTGTCTTTTTTGATACATGACCATGGCCGAGAACGCTCCGTCAAAACTTCACCTTCTTTTCAACAGGCATATTTTTTCTGCATTTGTGCCTGTTGTCTTTTAACATTTTTCATTCATCTTTTAACATTCTCATTTAAATACATTTAAAGATGGATATCAGAGAGACCTTGTGGATTTTCTAGCCTTTAGCTGTTAGTTTTAATAATTCATAGCATCCTGATATTGGTAGTGGTTTTTTTATTATGTGTATGTTTTTTATGTATGTTTGCTTTTTCATTTTTGTCATTTCTTCGAAAAAAAACAACAACAAGGTGCTTGTATATTTTGACTCTGTTTTTCCCCTGGGCTATTACTGGTCATGTCTATATAAATCTTTGTTATTTATTACATCTTATATGTACTCTTGATTCTTGGAAAAAAAAAACATTCTGAATGTGCATTTATCCTGCCTAGTTGTCATGGCTGCACCTGATCCCAGATCTTGAAAGACCTTAGTGCTGGTCGAGTTTTATTCTATATAAGGGGTAAATAAGAATGTATAAAAGAAATCTACATTTTCCTACGGACAATGTTATTTGTTTAGTAGCTCGAATTTCAAACGGTCACTTAACCATTATGGAAACGTTCAATTGCAGTTCACAAAAAAAAAAAAAAAAAAAAAAATTGTAAAATAAATTCAGTGCATATTTAATTTTTGGACATAATCCCACTATCTCTATCGAACTGTGCGTCTCGAAGTGTATCGTGTTTAAGTATTTTGTGTAGCATTAATAGCTTTGGATTGCCCAATCAATTCCTGCTAAAAAATTGGGCATATTCCATCGACATTTTAACATATTGGTATTTAAAAATCATTAGTCAACCAGGCGTATAACTACATTAATGGCCAATACAATAGGGAGAAGCCCACAATACCAAATAATAAGCTTTTAATGGTCTTAAAAACAAATCATTATTAAGAATATTATCTAAAAAAAAATTGCAGGAAATGTTTTATTCAAAGCACTTTAGTGTTTATACCATTATTTTTTGATACATTATCAACTCTGAATGATGGATAGTAAAGGCCAAAGTGTCTTTTTTGCAAAATGAGAACTGTGTATGTAGCACACTTTTGTTTGGAACTGTTACTATTTAAATATAGGTAGGTCATTTTCAGCTGTGAGTCCCAAAACCAGGGTGCATGCTAACAGGTTAAATACATTTTTCAAGATGACCTTGTAAATTTGTATCCCTTAAATTTTTGTTTAATAATACATGGTAGGGAGGGTAAGATTCACAGATTCGGTGCGTCAGTATAAAGGTTAACAATGCGATGCATCGATTTAAAAGATTGCATTGGATACAAGCTGGCATTCGTATCCTGGTGCATCGTTTTTAACATATTTGCATCAGTAAACAATTATTTAAGCAATATTTTATATGTAGATTGATTTCCCAGTACCGCTGCTGCGATGTGAAAGTGTATGACGATCACTATGGAGACCGAGGCGTGTCCTGAGAGTCACATAAAACATAGATTAACATGGCAGAGGTAGAGCTGCATCTTCCTGGAGACAGAACAGGACAAGATTTATTTATTCTTTATTCTTTTCTTTTTTTGTATTGCACTACAAATGCCTGTGTGTGAAAGAGCCATGCGCTAGAAGTCAGATGGCTCTTAAATAAATTTGTGATTTGCTGTCTGTCTGAACCACAGAAATAAAAGCAAGCTATTTGTACATTGTTTAATTTCATAGCATCATATTTTTTGATTGCATCATATTGCATTAAATTAAGTGTTGAATCAAATCTTAATCGGGTCACACCGCATCATAATTGAGTTGAATCATTTTGCATTGCATCAGTAGCTGCTTCATATGTATATTTAATGTATTGTATTGTTGGCTATGCATTGAGATTAGAGTTTCATCGGCCTCAGTTATGGAGAGGCACATCCCTAATACATGGTATCCCTGATACTGGTAGTATGATTTTTTTTTGTGTTGGTTTATAAGTGTGTTTTATTTTTCATTTCTCTAATGATTTTTGTTGTTTTCTTGTGTTTTTCAGTTTTTTCAGAAATCTGTCATTATTTGGTTATCTGACACACCTGATGCAGCTCATCAAGGGGTTGAGAATAAGAAGGGCTCAAGCCCGGATTGATTCTTATATGACAAATAGTTTGTTGTTGAGATGTTTGAACTGTATGTACTATGTAATATATATAAATTGATAATTCTTCCCAGCAACCTGAAATTGAAAAGTTTTTAGAAGTTTTCAAACTTTCACATTTTTCAAACAGGACCATGTCATTCCACCATAACAAAGTTGATGACCCATATAAACGCACCAAATGCCCTTTGGTTCTCCTCAGACCTATTAGTGACCTATTCAGTTAGGATGAACAAAGCAACTCAGCGCTCCAAAGAACTTGAGTCAGCTCTTGAGATCAATACCTCAACTCCATCTGCAGTAAGTTTTTAATCCTAATACTCCTCACCCTTGTTTTACAGACGAATGCATTCTATCTGCAGGAGTCTAGGATTTGCTAACTGCAGAGCTTCTTACTCCAAAAACAACATATTGTGCACAGGGGATGCTAGAGAAATGCCCAGAAGAACCCAGTAATTATTAGCATAAAATTGCGGAATTAATAACAAGATTGCCTTCAGGGGAGAGGGGATTTCTGAATCTCTCTCTGAAGTTAATACTTTCACAACGTCTTGCAGCACGTCTCGCCGGCCGATTCACACCGGAGGAGATGCCAGATCGATTTCAAATTAACTCGAACGCGAACAGAAACAGCAATGGAAAGGGGGTTAATAAAATGAGGTTCCAAATGGGTAAAGACATCGAGGCAGTGATTTTTTTTTTGTTATATGTTTTACAGTCTTGTGAGAGTGAAAGAAAGCTGAAGCTGTGTCTAAATAATGAGACGGATATACTGAGTGTTATCATGATGAGGATGAATGCGGAAAGGCATGACCTGTGGCCGTGCATATCTATGCAACTTATCAAGCATTAACCCCACCCTAATGATTTCCTTGCCGAGTAAATGTACGCTTTGTTCATGGCGGATCACTGCTTCAGTGCAGTGATGCAATAATGTGCCCTCAGGGCCATTTTAAAGCAGAGATTACTGTTACATCTGAATCATCATCTGGTCTAATGGCCTAGTTTATATCACTATTACTATTACTATTACTGTCTGGTCCTCTGTCACTTACTAATCATGTTGTCAGTGCATGGTGGGCAATTATCACACATTTACAATCTTCAGCCGTTTACAGATATACTGGGAGTGTTGGCATGCCAAATGCTAATAATTGAGAAAACTGAACTAAAAAATTGAATTTTTCATGGCAATGAAGTTTATACTACTGTGATTGGTCAGAACGTTTGGATTCATTTTATATAACAGCAGCTTTTGCAAAATTCTAGCTGTATTTCCAATGAATCAGAAGGTGGTAGTTACTCAGTTGGTAAGGCACTGAACGATGGATGGAAGGTTATAAGTTCAATCCCCAGCACCACCAAGTGGCCCCCCTTGAGCACAAAATTCTTGGTGTAACTCCAATATTTGTAGGTTTAATTCCAACAAATAGGGCGGTGGAGTGGTTAGGACATTGGACTCTGGATCCACTGGTCGCAAGTTCAAATCCCAGCACCACCAAGGTACTCTTTGGATCTTAAGCAACTTTGAACACCCTTGAACAATCTTTTAATACAAGTTATTTGATGAAGACAAATATTTATGTTCATATAGTGGACTTTTTGTTAGGAGATATGTAGATAAACTTTATGGAAGGAGTCTCCATAAAGTTAAGCTTATACGCAGCCTAATGTTGTAATGTTGTAATGAGTGGCTGAGTGGTTTACAATGGTAACAAGGTTCATACTGGACTGAAGGAAGAAAACTAAGGGCCCAATAGGAACAAGTTCACTGTGCAGTAACTCTTCTTTGGGTTGAAATACATCACACCATCCTGTCCTTATTTTCCATTTACAGCATACCATCACGTTATTACCTAGTAATTCGTGTCTGTGCTGAACAGCAATCTAAAAACATTCTCTGAAAAGACACGTTCTTCAAAACCTTACCAAACACTATCAATGCCAGTTTTCAACCAGGTATTTAAGCATGTACTGAGTTTCTGAGCTGGATGTAGTACATTCGTGAAAACACATATATCTTTTGATGCCCTCTCAGCAGCCCCTGATTTATTTCCCGATGCCCCTAAGCACCGATTCATTTCTATCTATGCTCTTTCTTTTCCTTATTCACTATAAAATACCCATCAAAATCTAAACACAACCTTGAAACCTTTAATATTCTTTGTTTTTTCAAGTTTATGGACTAAAAACTCTTCTGAGTTCCTGTCCTATTCTTGCTAAATAGAACTAGTTTGTATATAATCTGACCTTGAGTTAAGCCTTGTGACAATCACTATAGAAACATACTACTTGCTCTGTCTGGCTAAGTTGATGTAGTAAGTTATATGATACAATATTTTTACACAGCATTATAACAGCTAGACATATTACACCAAACTTTCTAAACTATAAGTATCCAATCAGGCAATCATTATGCAGTTAAGCTCTCACCTGTACATTCTGTATCATTTCTGTATACTTCTAAATTCTGTTTATAATTGTAAATTCGTGGCATATCACAGATTATATTCTATATATCTGTATCCCATCTGTATTTACACTGTGTGTAACTCTTGTATTGTTGTAGATACAATGTACAAATCTCGTATATAATCTAATATACACAATTTATCTTGTATATACTGTACACTTTATATATTTCATATTTCTCTACATATTTTCTTACCCACATCTTTCACATACTAAAAATGTATTTTCAGCTGTAGATCTTATATACATAGGTAGTCTTACAAGCACTTGCTCAAGAGCTTCTGCACATTTTTGTGCCTATAGCCTTTGTATCTTTTAGTTGTACATATATTTACAGATTTATCTGTAATTGTCAATTTGCACAACGCTGGTAGATGCTAAACTTTTGGTTGATGTGTACCTGTAGTATAAAAAAAAGGTTATATCCGTCTGTCTGTCTGTCTGTCTGTCTGTCTGTCTGTCTGTCTGTCTGTCTGTCTGTCTGTCTGTCTGTGTCCACAGTGTAACATAAAATATCAGGGAAAAATATGTCAAGAGCTTTGCTTTGATGTTCCCATCAAACATAGAATGGGGAAAATAAAATCTCAGTGGCTTGTAGCCTGGCTGATGGTGTCAGTTTGGCTGGTTTGAGTTCTCGCAAGTGCTGACGTCCTGGAGTCTAGAGTTTTTCTAAAATAATGCAGAAATAAATCCTGAAAAAACATTCAGTGAGCGACAGCCATGTGGGTGGAAACACTTGATGAATGAGATGAGTGAGTTAAAAGGAGAACAGATAGATTGGTGAACAGCCAGACGGGCTGGTGCTGGCAGAAAAGCCATGTTAATTCAAAAATCCACTCGTTACTTGATGAACAAAAAAGCATCACAGAAAGCATTGCAGACACAATACCTAAAGCCTTGAAGCAGGTGAGCTAAAACAGCAGACATAGAATGATGCAAAAGAACAAACAAACAAAAAAAACTGTTTGTGTGTGGAGGGATTGCAGGCTGAACGACATTCGTTAAAGATATCTGAGAAAAATAACAAGACTGGTCTAAACTGACAGGAAGACTGTAGTAACTGAAAAAAAACACACTCTTTACATTGGGTTGCACTCCTGTCTGCGAAGAACAAGTATCTGATGTTACAAAGGTCATACAATCTTTCAAACTGTCCTGCTGAAAAAAGAAACAATAGAATTTGCAATATTATACAGAATATGCAATTTTTATTATAGGACTTAAACATTGGTATTGGTTTAAACAAAATTGGTATTTGTAATTTTTTTTTTTCTATTTTTTAATTCATGGCTCTTAGTTGCATGCTCTGTCTAGTAGTTACCATTATAACCCAACAGAACAATTTTTGCTACTTCCAATGTAGATCACATGTTGCTGTTTACTAGACACCAATAGGGACCATTAGAATGTCATTAGAATCTTGAATTCAGTAAATTTCTAAAAACTTTAGTTTGATTATAATGATTTAATGGTACACAAACTTCTAAAGGAAACCACTGGGTAATAGTTGTAATAGTAGGTAGTTGGTTTTATTGGTATTTGTAAAAGAAATCATTAGAATCTTTGTGTTTTTTCTAATGAGTTATAGATAAATCATAGTTTAAGTAGTGAACGATTTCTAGTGACAGCTGGAAAAAAATGTTTTTCCAACAACAAAACCTGTTTAAATGTTTAACTTGGACTGAACTATGCTAAATCTAGCTAAATTTTGCTTTCGTTTTTTAATCCAGGCTAAGCCGAATGTTTGCTGCAGCTCCCCGTTGACAGTGTCATATATTCTCACATCTCCTTAGTTTCCCTCAGTTTACCCCTTGTCAGCCATGAAGAAGCCACGCATTCTGCCACACTAAAGAGGTGACTGACAGGCAGGTTATTTCCCACTCGTCTTCTGTGTGCGAGAACAAAAAAGAAAAGTTTGTATGGAAACTACGAAACTCGTATAGCTGCTGAATTTAAGAGCGGATTCTGAAGTCGTGATGTGATTTTTAGAACCCGGCTTTTGCCTAATTTAATAACTGAAGCTTACAGTAAGCCAAGTGAAGTACACTAAGAATAAACAAGACACCTTATTAAAGTTCAGCAGCCCCCTTTTTTTTTCTCCACAAAAACCTCGGAACAAGACGGGAAAAGCAGTGGGTTGACATAAAACAACATCGATATATTGTATCCCAGTAATGCAGTGCTTTTACATGTAAAATTCCAACCAGGTCCTAATGTACAAAGAATATACAGTACAGACCAAAAGTTTGGACACACCTTCTCATTCAAAGAGTTTTCTTTATTTTCATGACTATGAAAACTGTAGAGTCAAACTGAAGGCATCAAGGGCTATTTGACCAAGAAGGAGAGTGATGGGGTGCTGCGCCAGATGACCTGGCCTCCACAGTCACCGGACCTGAACCCAATCGAGATGGTTTAGTAGTGAGCTGGACCGCAGAGTGAAGGCAAAAGGGCCAACAAGTGCCAAGCATCTCTCGGGGAACTTCTTCAAGACTGTTGGGAGACCATTTCAGGTGACAACCTCTTGAAGCTCATCAAGAGAATGCCAAGAGTGTGCAAAGCAGTAATCAAAGCAAAAGGTGGCTACTTTGAAGAACCTACAATATGACATTTTTCAGTTGTTTCACACTTTTTTGTTATGTATATAATTCCATATATAATTCCACATGTGTTAATTCATAGTTTTTCATAGTGATAGAAAATAAAGAAAACTCTTAGAATGAGAAGGTGTGTCCAAACTTTTGGTCTGTACTGTATATAAAAAAGTCAATAAAAAAGTATATTCAATATTAAAACTAAATACAAGGATTTTATACATCAAATCAGTTTATAATGATATATTTAAATTAAGTTTTTTACATAAAAAAATCATGATATGATCATCATAATCAATAGTCTTTAGAAAAATGTATAGTTTTAAAAATTACAGTTTATCCTAATATATTATATTGTCATACAGTATAACACAGCTGAATGGGGAAAAACGAGTAAGTACAGAGGAGTAAAGTGACTCCTTAGTATGTAAGATGTCTGAAATTTACGAGTCACATAGTTAATGCTGGAACAAAGTCCTTTCCCCTTCAGTGAACCGATAATTTAGCCATTTCGATTTTGCTTAAGCTTAAAGTGTAATTTTTAGGTGGCTTATATATAAACTTTCTTTTAGCTTCTCCCATTAGGGATCATCATTAGGGCACATGTTTTTACGCTGGATGCCCTTCCTAACACAAAGCTCCCCATTTATCCAGGCTTGGGACCGGCACTAAGAGTAGCTGGGGTTGGTTCCCTGACCGGGGATCGAACCTGGGGGTGGGGATTTTTGCAAGATTTCCTAATGATTTTTGCACAATTACAGCCCATAAATAAATTAAGCAGTCACACCTACTATAAAAACAAATCAATTATGTAAGACCTGTAAGTCTTGTTCTGTGCCCTACTGAATTCTGTTGATATGCTCTACATTATGTGTGAGTGTTAATAAACAAAGCTGTTCTTTTTCAACGAGAAGCATGTCGATGTCTTTGCAGCGGAGCGTCGTGACTCTTTCTATTCACACCATGAGACCAAACTGGGTCATTAATTTTTAATCACAGTTCTCCGTCGGCATGGCAGGAGACTGCCTGGTACTCATGGGAGAGCTTTCGGGGAAACTGGTCTCATGTGTGCACAGATGTTCTTCTCAATGTGTTTTACAAGTGAGTAGAAGAGGAAAGAGACGGAGTCTTGGTATATAAATATACACACAGCTACCAAACACACGCACTGATACGACACGCCGTCACTCACATGTCAATTCGGCACACACCTCCTCGAGCAATGACGCATCAAACACACACCCAGCGCTCTTCTGCTTTAATATTGGGTTTCCTTATAACTGAGTGACAGCTCTTTCCAAATCTATCCTTTTTTTTTGCCATAACACACTTGTACTTACCCAAACATATATACACACACACACACACACACACACACACACACAGCCACTTCACCACATTTCCCTCCACATTCTTCAATATTTGAAAATAGTCGTGTGTGTGACTACATGCAAATCAGGAGGCTGATGTTTTAATTACGTCGGCTATCAGCTGTCTAATTTTTTTAAGCTCGACGGAAACAACAAAAATGTCTCTGCTTCAGTGGCTTTCTGGGAAAGCGAGTGCAATAGCTGCCCTGTCACTGTTTCACCCTTTCGGGACTGAGCATAAATCCATCCATGGGCATCCAAGAAACAAGTCTCAGAGGCTATGAGTTTAAAGAGAAAGTTTTAAAAACATATGGTGGGCAAACAAATAGTTCACTCTGTGAGCCGAGACAGAAATCTGGGATTAACAAAACAAAGGCTAAATAGAACAGTTATCTGTAGAAGTTTTAAAACCATTTGGGTCCAGAGATGCAAAGTTTGAATCTGATGAAATTCTGTTATGGAAGTGAGCAAAGGGTCAGCAAAAAAAGAGCTGAACTCGGCAAGACAAAAGATGAAAACAATTTTTCTGTTGTTTTTTTTTTTTGGGTTTACAGAAAGCAGACTGAATTGCTACTCTATGGACTCTGTAAAATGGGTAAAACGGAAGCCTTGCTCAATTCTACATTCTAGCATCATTGCTTCATTATTATCTTGCATTGTACAGCATGTTCACTTCACTTGAGTTTGTTTAGGTTTGTTAGGTCTCTTCCTTCTACCTTTAAGTCATTTAATGAATGTTCTAATTGTGCTGAAATCTCAAATCTCTGGCCTTCCGAGTTACAGGCATGTCATGAACAAAGCAAAAATAAATATAATCCTAAAACAGTTGGTAAGATTCAAATGGTCATTTTTCATACTACAAGTACAATGTTGTACTCTATGGTTTTAGTCTGTATGGTTTTCTGCCCAGCTTTTCTAATGACATCAGCTACCCAGAAGAACCCAGCAACTGGGACCAAATAAGCTGCAATGGAGTTTTCTTATGCTGTCTGTTCTTTCCCTTTAAACACACACTATATCACAATCACAACCTCCGGACTCACACACTTGAACTGAGGAAGGACTCTAAAAAAGGGTAGCATCCGTCTTCCTGTTATTCTGCTTGCATTGCTTTTTTCTGCTACTCAGCCTTTAGGCGATTCTTAGCTGAACTATTTTCTCATAGGTTTTATCTTATTTTTTGCCTTGACTAGCGTAGGCTTTAGTTTGTTTACAAGTTGTGTTTGTGTGTTTATGCTTTGGTTATTTGAATAGTGATCTAAAATTTAAATCATCAGTGTTCAGGGTTTGCTAAAAGCCTCTGATTAAGATTCACTGCAGTATCAAGCTGATTTCTTGACTGGGGTGTCATTAAAAATTAAGCTTCCTGTTTTAAAAAAAAATTCCATGAAAATGAATATGAAAAAATCTATTTAAACACTGAAAAAAAAATTAAATTGCTTTTTTTTTTTTTTTTGCTGATCATGACTGCATTTTGCTCTTAAATTAGTAACTCTGATTTTTAGCAATGAAATGTAGCAAATACATAAAAAGTGCTCACTTACATTAATAGCATGAGGACATTAAGGACTAAAGATTAATCTAAAACTGGAGTTTTAAATATTACAAATTTAATTTCAATCTATATGTAAAATGGTTGTATCAATGACAACATAAGTCACAATCTGATTAAAAAAATTAATCGAGAGAGAAAGAAAATGAAAGGTGTTATTTGCTTGTCATACTGTATGTACCCTAGAGTTCTTTCTTCCCAAATAGAAGTGATTGAAAGCTGGGGTCAGCCATGATACAGTGACCCTGGAGCACAGAGGTTTAAGAGCCTTGCTCAAGGGCCCAAAAGTAGCAGCTTAGTGATACAGGGGCTTGAGCCCCTGACCTTCCAAGGAGTAACTCTGAGTCCTAACCAATCAGCTAGCCAAAGATAACCTATCGCCAAAGAGAAAGACAGAGTAAGCAAAAAAAAACAAACAAAAAAAAACTAATGAACTAGCAAGCAAACAAACGAACGAACAAACAAACAAACAAACAAACATATTTTATTCTACGTCGGCTCTTAGTGAATATTCCCAACATGTTATTGGACTGAAAGTGTTTAGTATTTTGTGTTTAACAAAATATACACTTTTCAGCCCCTAAAACAGATAAAATCATGTTTCACAAGTAAAATGCAAAATAGGTTCACACAGTAATGAGAAATTTATTGAATTTTGCAGCATTTTACAGTTACAGCATTGGGCAGACTCAATTATCCATGTGAGTTTTTTCCTCATTTATACAACTGAACAGCTATGGGGTTAAGAGCCTTGCACAGGGGCGCCAGAGGGGGCAGATTGGCATGGCTGAGATTTTATCTTACAACCTTTAAGTCCAATGCCGTACCCACTAAGCTATACCTCCCCTAATTTGTAATTTTACTTGTTCAAAGAACAGGTAAAAGGCTGGAAGAAGCAAATAAAAACAAGAATGATGTCAAAGTAAAAATAGGTGTATAAGCTTCACACTGAGGCAGGACATTCTCTATAGCTGAAGTGTGACAATGTTTAGAAAGTCGTGTAAGCTTTCACTTCATTTACACTTCACTGTCTCCATTGAAAAATTTTGTAGAAGTTGAGACACTTTTTTCTTACGTGATTGCAAGCACTGTGAAGTCAAAAGTACATGTACATATATATCAGTGTTTAATAATTGAAGGAATTTGGAGTGAGGATGTGGAGATCTGTGGTCATTCAGCCATAAGGGTGTTAGTAAAGTCAGGTACTGATGTAGGTGAGGTGAGGAAACCTGGGGTGCAGTCAGCATTTTAATTGATCCCAAAGGTGTTCAGCAGGCCACTCAAGATCTTCTACTCCATGGCTTTGTACAGGGTACGATTTCTTCATCTTCAATAGTCCAGTTTGTGTACAGTAAATTGGAAAGAGTAGCAGGAGTGATTTGTGATAGAAGAGTATCTGCGAGAGTGAAGGGGAAAGTTTATAGGACTGTGGTGAGACCTGTGATGTTGTATGGTTTAGAGACAGTGGCATTGACAGAAAGGCAGGAGGTGGAGCTGGAGGTAGCAGAGCTGAAGATGCTGCGATTTTCATTGGGAGTGACGACGATGGACAGAAAATACAAGTTTATTTGCAGGTAAGACACTTTGGAAACAAGGTGAACAAGGAGTGGAAGTCCTGTTCGTGTCAATGATAGCTTCAGATTCCCATTACTGTCGGGTATAAATCCGCTGCACGGTCCAAAGGTCTGTGCATGCAAAAGTTAAAGGTGGTACTATAATCCGTCCTTGCAGCTCGATCCATTCTTTTTTTTTTTTCTTTCAATGAGGTGTTTCCACCCACATAACTATTGTTTTTTTTGTGCCATTTTGCATAAACTTGTCTTGACTGTTGAGTGTAAATATTCCAGAAGATCAGCCGTCTCTAAAATACTAAAGCAGCCCATCTGGTAGCAACAACCAAGCCATGATCAAAGTCGCCAAGCAAGATCACACAGATGTGAACATTACCTAAAGCTCTGCATCCAGCTGATTCTGATGGAGTGGTCTTTGAAATGATCTTTCAATGAGGTGTTTCCACCCACATAACTATTGTTTTTTTTTGTGCCATTTTGCATAAACTTGTCTTGACTGTTGAGTGTAAATATTCCAGAAGATCAGCCGTCTCTAAAATACTAAAGCAGCCCATCTGGTAGCAACAACCAAGCCATGATCAAAGTCGCCAAGCAAGATCACACAGATGTGAACATTACCTAAAGCTCTGCATCCAGCTGATTCTGATGGAGTGGTCTTTGAAATGATATTTTTTAAAAGGCTACTGCAGGAGCAAGAAAGAAGTGGAGCGTCCAGAAAAAAAAATTGCTCCAATTATACGTTTAAATGCTGAAATGGAGAGCAAACAGTTACCTTTTAGACAGAGCTCATATCTCACGGTAACACACTCTGGATGTGGAGCCGTCAAACTAAAAATAGGTGCGTAAGCTTCTCACTAAGGCATGATATTTAATCAAAGTGTGAACAGTGTTTAGTAGGTAGTGAAGCTTTCACTTAATTTACACCTCACTTTATCAGCCCAAAATATTGTTGGAGTCGACACATTATTTTTTTCCCAAAGTATATTTGCAAGCACCGTGGAGATTTTGGCAAAAAGGTTCTAGTTAACCCTTGTAAAGCCTGTAATTATACCAATGATGCCAATCTTATACAGGGTTTATTTGCAATTATTTGGTTTAGAGTGTTACTTTGAAATTGCTAATAGTTTTACAGTTAACAATTCAATTTTAATTCAATTTTCTTTTTCTTTTTTTTTCTTTTTTGGATGGATTGTAAACCAGTGCATCAATGAGGTTTTGCAGGTTGATATATTCACAATTGGATTTTTTAAATAAAAGTCAGTTGTACCTTAAACAACATGTCCACCGCTTTCAAAACAGTAACCAATTTAAAAGTCTGAGTGTCACGTCAGTGCAGGAATCAAAAGTCCATCTACACTTTCCAGAATGCAGCATGGTCTATGAAACATGGCCACACACTCCCCTGATAATAACGCACACACACATCTGGGCTCAAATCACAATCAAAGATTTAAAACACTCATGTCAAACATGCTTTGTTCAATTCAATAATTTAGTATTTATTTGTATACAAAAACTAAATAATAAACTTTCTTTCGGGTTCTCCCATTAGGGGGCGCCACAGCGGACCACCTGCAGGTTTGGTTTTGCACATGTTTTACGCTGGATGCCCTTCCTAACGCAACCACCCCATTTATCCGGGCTTCGGACCGGCACTGAGGCTTGTGCAACCCTAATGTCTGGGGTTGGTTCCCCGACCGGGGATCGAACCTGTGCCGCAGCGGTCAGAGCAGTGATATAAAAAATAAATTTTGTGCCTATAAGTTTCTTCCTTATAATTGTAAGTTCATCCCAAACTTTTCAATCAAATTATTTGAATTGTCTAGGCTTTTAGGAGTTGAATAAGAAGGAAAAAGCAAAATGAACTAAAAAAAACCTGGAAAATGCACTAATAATTAGGGCTGCTCCTATCGATTATTTTAGTGATTTAGTAATCGATTAATCGAGCAATCGAATAAAACGTTTTTCTCTATTAAAAAGCAATACTAAATTATAGAGAGAAAATAAGACGGGTCTCTTTAAATGAACAAGTCATTTGTTTTTCTTTTAAAAAATAATGTTATTACTGTAATTGTATACAAGAATATTGATGAAAACACATTTAGTGCATTTAATAGCCATAATACATCAAAATACAAATACAGTGCCTCCGCAGTGTAGAGTAGGTTATGGAAAAATATTCGTTTAATGAAATGTATAATCATTCTCACTCGTATATTTATTGATTTATTCTCACACGGTATCGCGATGGTTACAATTTTCCACCTACTAAATCCTGTATTTATCGCCAGCTTCAAAAACGTGTTCCACTATTTATAAAATAAAATATAAAATAATTAATATAAATGTCAAATGATTTTAAAAACGGTAAACGCACTGTATGGAGTAGTACATTTTTCTAAACTTTGGAACCTTTCTGTCGTTTTTCTTTGGCCTGAATCATCCCCTCTCCCCTCGCTGTGTTACCTGTACAGAGCGTTCCCGAGTTAATCAGGCGGTGTGTCAGTAATAATGCTCCATGGGAAACACAGTGCTCTGTGTTTAGTTAAACACATTTTTGTCATCTTAGGTTACTTGAGGAATTGTTATTTATATTTGTATTTTTATTGCATTTTGCTGACAACATTATCCAGGGTGATTTACAGAGGTACATTTTAGATCAATCGCATTTATTCAACTGTGCGAGTGAGGGTTTAGAGCCTTGCTCAAGGGCCCCAAGAGTGAAGAGAAGTAGAGTCTGATATTGCATTATCCATTTGAGAAACTAAAATTGAGAATGCAAAAAAACATCATGTTGATCAAATAGTCTATACTTGAGCAAATACAGAGCAATTCACAGTACCGTAATGTATAAAATGTACAGATTATATGTATGTGTATATATATATATATATATATATATATATATATATATGGCAGTGGGTCTGTGGATAAGCATCGGTTTATGAGTGGACGGAACTGGACACGCTCTGTTTTAATGTCCAGCTACGCTAAAAAAAGGTAGAGAGACAAGAGCTAAAATTGGGCTTAAAAACAGCAAAAAAAGCAGAAAAAAATATGTGCTCAAACACCTAAACTTTGCTGACCGCTAGTGTGAGTGAGGCATCTAAAAAAGCAGGAGTTGCATATATCCGGAAGCTTCCCAGTTTATTTATATCTTTTGTTTTTCTTTTTTTGTATCGTTTTCGTCATCGTAAGATCTAAAAATCATAGGTCAAACATATTGATGATCCATATTGTGCTAAAAATATTAAACGCTGTTGAGTGTTAAGGATATCGCATCAGAATACCAAAACCTCATTTCAAATAAACTCTTCCAATCTGCACTACTCCATCAGGGTATGCAGGTGTGTATTGCCCGAGCCAGGATGCCTGTAGGGTGCATATTAGCCACACAGTTGTTGTTAAGCAACACACTAGCCAGGGAACGAGAGCACACTATAGTCTGTAAAAAAAGCAAACAAGAACATGAAAGCGCAAACATTCCCCGAGGCAAACTTGTGGACACTTGTGCTTCACGCTGGCCGCGATGTTCAATGTTCGAGCATTTATGATGCAGGGTCTTGATTCCCTCTGCAGGTGTGTGCCGGAATCCAGCTGTCAAAGGCCAAAGCATGTAGAGAACATTTAAGCACCTCAGACTCCTCGGATTGATTTTTTTCCTGGAAATTACTGGCAATTATCTGGGAAGGGTGAGTACAATCCAGGAGTGCAACTTATGAGAGGATTAATGCATCAGTTGATCGAGCGAGACTACGACAAGCTGTTTGGAAAATTCCTCTACTGCTGTAGATTCATCCTAAACAGGCTTACACGTAAATTCCACCAAATGCAGTGTACTGTAAATGAGATTTATAACAGGAAATGCTTAAAATTTGACGCTGGGAATGTTTAATAATTTACATACGTCATCATATTCACATTAGAAGTAGCCAGCCTTCCCACCCTACTGTGGAACAACAGAAAGCTCTGTGTCTTAGATGGTAAAAAATATTCCCAGAGCGCCTTAACACATCGTGGCAAAATAAATAAATAAATAAAATGTCACGCATGGTGCCTCATACAATTGGGTGTGAAATATTAAAGGGGTCATTCAGTTGCTGGCTGCGGCATTTTCCGAAAGTAAACAATAGTAAAGTGCCATAACGTGAAACTTCAAAAAATGAGCTTACACACACATATACACAGGGGGCTGAAAAGAGAAAAGAAGAGAGTAGAATGGCTGAAGGGGAGAAAAAAAAGCGGAAAGCGAGAGGAAAAAGAGCAGTAAACACGCCTGTCAGCAGAATGAGTCCCATACAAGAAAATCTCAATTGGATTTCGGGAGCTCGGCGCAGAAACAGGAGGGAACGAGGGAGCAAAACCAAATAAAGCATGAGAGCAGAGGGAGAGCGGAGGGAAAGCAGAGGGAGAGCAGAGGGAGAGCAGAGGGAGAGTGCAAGCTCTGGCATTAGAGATCACATACAGTTTTTTGGTGAGACAGGGCTTCAAATCGCACCACTGTGCCCCAATCTGCCACATCCCAAGATCCAAAAACCCAAACCGGCCTCAGCAGAGCCAATTTGGAACATGATGCTTATGTAAGAAACCAATATATTATTACCATACAATATAATATAACACACAGCCAGTAGTAAAGGCGGAACGTGCACCATTGTGGCCTCCTGTGGCACCGCAGCTCATTTCGATGCTATTAAGATGCTGAGTGTCTTAACCGAAGCTCTCTGTAGCATAATGAATCAGCAGGCAGAAGAGAAGCAGCCCAGAGGGGACGATATCTTTTTAGCCCGCTTTTCTTTTTTTAAATGCACGCTTTCGTTCAGGGAGGCCTCATGAACCATGGCTAAGCTCAGAAAAATCAGCAGGGCTACAGGGCAGGAGGGGAGAAATAAGATACAAAAGCATTATATGAGGACACAAAGACGGCGGGAGAACGAGAATGAGACTGTGAACGGTAAAGCATAGTCGTAGTAAATGTGCTGGAAAGGCACTGAAACAGCTTCATTAGGTCCAAAGCCAAAAATGGCTAGTAATGACGGAAATCTCTCAAAATAAAAAAGTAAGGACAGGGCAGATGGTAAAACAGATTTGGAGAAACAAAACTGAACTAAGGGTGGCACCGGGTCGCAATGTGTAGCATTACTGCCTCAGAGCTCTGCAAATTATTTCTAAGTTTTGCAACTTCTCCATATCTTCACATCCTGTCCTTCTTCCTATTGTCCAAAAACATGACAAAATGGGGACTGGCTATGCAAAATCTTCCAGAAGTGTGAATATGCGTGCGAATCAGCGCGTACATGGTTCCATGACAATTGCCTGGTATTCCATCTAGGAAGAATTCTCATGGCTTCCAACCAGGATTCCCAAGATGGTACAAGTACCAGAGCCCAAGAGGTTCCTAAAGAAAACAACCTCTAATAATAGCTGCACCTTTTCCACAGTCGAGTCCTCCCAACTTTAGGACGTTATTGGTTCTTGAAATCCCAAACCTTGCACAATGCAATCAATCTCCACTCCATGTGTCCTCAGATGGCTTCTTTGAAAGGAAATGAAAGGTAAAGAAGAGGTAGAAAACACTGAAATGAAAGAAATAGTCAAATGAAATGGGGGAAAGAATCTTGAGTCTCCTGGTAGTGGAAGTTATTCAGCCTAAAGTGAAAGGCTAGATTTGTGAGGACATTCACAAATCTATACACCATAATTGGGTTTCAAGCTAATTCCACAATGAATTCCTGCTCCTGAACGTTGTTGCTTAATTTCCCCTGGGAAAGTTTATTTATTATTGGATTATGTTGAGCATCTGCAATACAAGATTCTGTAAATTACTTGGAGAAATGATGCATTAGAACAAGTTTGTGAAGTTATACTTTGGTCATGACTTGCCGAGCTGCTGTTATAGAAACTCAATCAATACCTTTTGCCCAATCAGAATAAAAGATTTAAATGTTTCATGATATAAGGAACAATACTACAGAAAATACTGAGAGTGGTTTCCAAAACAGCTCTCCCACCAACCTCCTTAATCGGACTTTTCACTCCAGCATTGGAGATTTTAACCTTAGAACCATTTCAGAAGGTGAAACACTACAGCTCCTTTCTCTCATTGAAAGCTCCACAGAGGTGGTGACTCAGTGTTCAGACCTCTCATACTGTCACTGGGTTTATCAGACAAGCAAAGGCTGTTTCTTTGAGATTGCCGATTTAAGGAGGTCTAGTTTTGATGAGTCAGGGTTGGGCTGGATTTCAGGAGTGCTTCCACCATAAACACCATTAATAACCTTGCTCGGAAAAATACTTCAGGAGATATCGGTTTAATAAAATGTGTTTTAAAGCTTGTACACTTTGAATAAGAAAAAAAAGACTTAACACCCTGAAGTTTTCTATCTTAGGTTCCCTCTTATTAAAGATTCCGAAAAGGAACCCCTGAAAAGTACAAATCCTTTAGGTAGAAAAGTACAAAGTACAAAACTTGTGGAACTCTTGTTCAGCTTAATGCTACAGTAGATCCTTTATAGGTTAAGAAACCTACAAAATATTGTTCTCTTTTGAAAATGGTTCTAAGTAATAAACCTTTGTGGGAGAGAAATTTCAAAAGGCAGAGAAATTCCTAAACCAGCAGGGGCCCAAACGAATTTCACTTTCATTATGTATCAGACAGTTACACGTGGCCCCCTTGTATTGTGAAAACAAAGGAAACCACATAACTAAACCAAGAATCTAGCTAATGTCAGACAATCAAAAGAAACTGCAAATCACTAAGCATTCATATCATTTAGTGCAGAAATATGCAAAAAGAAAACCAAAAATGAGAAACTGATTTGAAACCACATGTATCAAATTAATGCTAATTAATTTTGCTTTGTAATTAGCTAGCTAGTATCTAGAGCAGAGATGCCCAAACTAGGGCCCAAACTAGTTGCCAACTCACACATAAGAAAGGATAATGGTGGCCTGCCCTTTCTAATTTAACATTTTATATAGCATTTTAACATTTCTTTTTTAAGGTGTAAAATGAAGTGAATTTGACCTAAACAACTTTTAAAAAATAATGATCAGTATTAATTAAGGTCACTGATATTATAGGCATTTAGCTCTATTACTGTATAAAGTATTATAGCTTCAATAACTGTATTAGCCCTAAACTCTATTGTACTACAAATTACATTTTTTTTATTTTTATAATGTTATTGTACTATCCGTTTCATTGAATTGAAAAAATCATTTAAATCATTTGTTTGTTTATTTATTGATTAATTTATGTAATAAATATAATAAAACCATTAATAAGCAAAACCATGGCAACTTTTAGTATAATACAGTTTGGCATAATGAAACATTTACTTTCGGCCCAAGCCATTGGTCAGCTTTTCTTTTTGGTCCTTCGTTAAAAAATGTTTGGAAAATTTTAATCTAGAGTAAAAAAGTGTCAGGCTAGTGGCTTATTTACTTTACACATAAAAGTGATTGAAACATCATTTACATTTTAAAATGTCCTGCACAGGGCCTTGACCCCCCAACCCCACTAAACACTTAATGGGAAGAACTGGAAAGCTTACTGAAATCTCAAATCTCTTCACCTAATTAGTACCTGGCCTCAATAATGTTCTTGAAGCTGAATGATTACATATCCCCACAGCTATGCTCCCAAATGTAGTGGGGAGCTTTCCCATAAGCATGGAAAATATAGCAGACAGGGCTAATTCTGGACAGGGTAAAAGTTTGATTTGGCTTAGCATATTTAAGTAAAGTAAAGTCTATTCTAATGCTGACTACATTCTCGAATCCCAAAATCTTCCTACAGCACTTGAAGTATAAACACTAGACTATTAGGCTAGAAGATGAAACTCTGGTAAATAATTTTTTTCATTGATTGTGATTGCCTGAGTTGCCATAATTCTGAAAATAACTGAAGGTTCTTCTCCAACCTTGAAAAACCATTTCTTCAAGATACCTGCTTTGTTCATTGTCAGGGCAAAACAGGTTTGGGCCTCATAGACCTTTCACAAAGACATTCTATTACATGCATATGTTTGCATGGGTGCTTGGGTAAGTAAACAAGAAAATTAGCTATTGATGTGCACCTGAGTTTTGCGAGAGCACTCAAGGTAAGAGTGGGAGTAGGAATATTTTTCTAAAATACAATGATTCATTTCAAAACTACTAAGAAAATATGAAGTTTTTTGTATATTTCTTTGACAAAAACTATTGTGAATAGACATGATGGTGCACAACAAAGAGACATCTTAGCATGATAATTCAAGCCTCTTCCTTTGATTCAATAAACATACATTAATATTTATATCTCTAGTATAATGAATTGCCTCGTTGCTAATGAGCTGCTACAAAGATTTGAGTATTCACAGAAAGTGCCAGCAAGTTTCCACGTGTTATACAAGCTCCTTGATTTATTTTGTCAGAGACGCAACGTTTGTGTTTGTCTCTTTCTCCTTCTCTGTCTTTGCTGAAGGCCGTGAAGCTTCTCTCGCTCCTTTCTCCCTAACTCCCTCACCCTGTCCCTCACTCACCCTGATGCCCGTGTACGGTTTATGCGCTTTATTTTTTCCCCTCCAGCTCATCTCTCTGGACCCATAGGTTAATTGTGTTCAGGTTCCTCATGTCTTATTGATTGGTAAATGGTTTAAAGTTTCAGGCTAATTTTCATCGACAGCAGCGGTGTCCCAGAGCTTTATTATCAGACAGAACCACTGGGTTCTTGAGTCAGTAGAAAATGGGCATCTCCCCTGGCATTCAAGCAAACACACTGACACAGGTTCTATCCCCAGACTTCAGGTCAGCACTACAGGCCAGAAATCTTTCTAGTGCAGGAGCCCGAATAATCCGCCAGAGGAAATGTTATTCCTCCTCTCATAAAAATCATCACATTCAGTGAGTGACAGGCATGTCATTCCACATTACTGAACATGAACATACACATTGTCAATGACATACACACACATTCTTGCCCTGAACAACAGGGTAAATAAAATGCCAGCTTTTTCTCACAAAATGTCAAATATAGGAGTATTTTTACAATAAATAAGAGGATTCATGGATGTACTGTAACTTAGTTTCAGGGTGTTACCGATCTTTCTATAGCCTAGGTCATCTTTGTGGAGAGCAACAATTCCAAGCCTCAGAGTCTTTGCCATGAGGTGCCATGTTGAACATCCAGTGGTCAGTATGAGAGAATTTTACTCAAAGGACCAAATTTTAACTGCTTTAATACAAGATACACAAATTAGTTTGGTCCTGTTAAGCAGACAAAAACATAAACATAATAAAAAGAAAAAAATTTTTTATATACTATATTATCATACTTCGATTATGTAGAGCGCCCCCATGGTCCCCAAGTCCATGAGCATGCTGTCATTATAGAAGTTCTCACATATTAATAGAACAAGTGTTTTAACTTGTAGTAACTTGTGCATTTACACAACCATTTGTGATTTGAGTTACAGTAGGCACTCCTGTCAGCCGTAATAGAAAGTTAATCAATATCCTCTGACCGAGTGGTATTGTGAAATCAATAGAGCTGTGTTATAGGAGTCGATATGAATCACTTTGACAAACATTTTCAATCTTCTGATGCTGATAAAGTAAAAGAAATCCTGCAGTAAATAAATATAAAAGGCATTTATCTTGATTATGCTGGAAGTGCCTAAAAGAAACCATCCATCATATGCATATAGACACATTCCCATTTATACACATACTGTATGTATATACAGTACCAGTCAGTAGAAAGACAGATGATATGTTTTTTTCTGTAGGAAACAGTTGTATACTGCTGTTCCTGTGACTGTTGACACATTATTATGTGTGGTCTTCTCAGGGGGCACTTCAAGACAATTTAAGTGATCTCCACCTCCAGAATCCATCATCAACTCTGTCATTTTAAATGGTTTGCTGAGTAAAACCTACTTAGCAAAGCTGTAGCCAGGAATTAATTTCCGAGGTGATAATGTTAAATTCTGAATAATACCACTCTGTACAATTAAATTGCTAATTGTGACATGCTCCTGCATCTTGGGTGGATGCCAGACATTAGTAGAAGCAGCGCTGTATTCAAAATCTGGGAATCATTTCATCTAATAAGACACAATCCACGGCAAGCCAATCTTGCTACAATAGTAAGGCTAATAGGTACACGAAATAACGGACTATTGTGATACTTTCAGTGAAAATGATTAAAAAAGCATGCTTGTAATAGAGGATTGACATCATATTAAAACAGATTTACTCATTTTATCTTTCCCGGCTAATCAAACCTATTGTATCTCTGTGTAGCTGTGTAGCTAGCTCACTGATCAGCTTTTCACCATAACGGGTTGAAGACATCGAAATGTAATTAAACAAATTATGTTTTTTCAACATCTGTGAAAGTTAAATTGGGAACAATAGGTTAGAATTTTTATAAACGTTATTATAGGGCAAACGCTATGCAGAACACGACCCTTTAGTTACATATAATCATTTGTATGCAGTATGCGTTATGCTAACCAACTCCATCTCCGTTTTCTGAGCCTCTGCAAATAAGAATTACATGAAGTCTCTCTCCGTATTGGACATTACTGCACAAGTCAGCAGTTTTGAGAGAAATATGCCGTTAATTCGGGACCTCCTTCACATTAATGGCAGTTGTGTCAGAATGGTCTTGCGAAGTTGAACGCTTCCTAATAACGCTCTCTCCTCCGTATTTTATTTCTCCTCATTACAGTTTCAGTCTGTTCCCCCTCAAGTTGTCCCAGTAACTCTTCCTGCCTTCCCTACATCTATATCCCAACAACAGTTTCTCAAATGTTGGCAGTGCATCACAAATCTCTCAGCTGCCATATGCCAGTAATCAAGAAAAGGCACCCTACTAATTAAACATTAAATAAATTAGCTGAAGAAAATGAGGTTCCTGGTTTTGTGAGAAGTGAATTTGAAACCATTAAAAAATATATATATACAATAGTATTTTTTCCACCAAATGCTAATTCAGACCTGCAAATTTCACTGGCTGATTAGCACAGTGTTAGGTTGGAATGTCAATTTAATGACTAGCTCAGTCTCAGACCTTGTTAACATATACACAGACATGTTAAAAAGCATTATTTTTTACCTCAATGTTTTTCAAAACCAAAAAAATAAGCCTTTTTGCACTCTCACATGAGCATGTCAAATCAGAAGGTGGTAATCTTCTCAAGAATAACATTAAAAACATGCAAATTGAGCACTAAAAAAAGGCAAAGTGTGATAAACACCAATGTGGTCGAAAATATTCTACCATTATAAGATGACAAACCCAGCGATTTATGTGAGGTGCAACTACTGCTTATGATTATATTATAATGCACAGTCCATAATACCCCAAGTACTTGTTTGTGCACTGCTGGATTGGTTTCAGAAGCAGTAAAGTGCGGATCATATCCTAATTATATCATATAAAATAAAGCAAAATTACACTGTGAACACACCATCAACTAGGAAATTACAGACCACAATGGAACAAACATGATGAAACAGATTCCTAGTAGGTTATAACTCGTTTAAAAAATGTTGTAGGTTGAAATGTTTCAAAAACATATTTTTGTTCACAAGAAATTAGTACATTTTAAAACTTTCTCCATCCTTTAGAGGAAGTGTAGTGTTCTTGTGTATATACAGTATATACCAAATACCAATCCAAAACCCAGAGACAATGCCATGATGCCTCAGTCCCACAGCAGACAATGCACCCCTCCCCCTTCATTCTATCTTTACCTCAGGTGTATTGAAATAGAGCTATTTTAATTAATTCATTAATTTATTTACTGAAACATTTCTATAATTTACAAACTGCACAATTATATTTCATATTCTAACATTGTTTGCTTATTTGCCATTAGCCAATTTTGTAGTTAACAGGGTTGCTAAAATGTAAAAATAAGTAAATATAATGTATATCCTTTAAAAGCCTCAAAGCTTTCATTAAGGCTAGTTAACCAGGTTATTTGTATTAGCGACACTAATTAATGACAAATATATTATTATAAACACATCAGAATTCTATCAGGTTAGCATATTTTGCTAGCTGACTAGCATGAACTTTGAATATGATGGCCAGCTGAAGGTACAAACAATTGAACAAAAAATATATAATAATTATTAATTTAGTACAGTTTTTCCATGCCATTACAATGCATATAAAACATTATTACTTTTTTAAACCCGCACAAAAAAAGCTTTTCACGCTAAGCTTTTGTAAACTTCTACTTTATCACTGAATAATGATGTCTTTAAAACAGCGTTTTTGTCTTTATTGTGAGGTGAATGATAGATAATGTTCCCCAACACAATGTTTTCATGAGCGGTTTACTTCTAACAGCTAAATGTTTTAAAGCAATGACTAACTTTAACATATTGTTAACTGCACAGCAGGAAAGCAAAACATCCACTTTACAAGCTTTTGCATTTCTCTGCTAAAATGATCACTTCATCTGTAAAAGCTTTGGTTTGCACATATACAGCAATATCGTATACTGAAATACCCTCATGATACGAATACGTTTTATGAAAAAAAAAAAAAAAAATAGCAGATGGGCAATTTAAATAACTCTGAATGCTGGACTTACCCAGCCAGTGTTCTCCTGTAATCTTGCCAAATCCCTCTTGATACGCAGCCCAGTCCCTGTAGAAGTTTACAGAGCCGTCTTCTCTGCGCTGGAACACCTGGAAGACATAAATGTAAAAATGAAAGTATAAAATTTTCACTTAAAGATCTGAAGATCGAAGCTGATGTCACAGAAATAGCTATGTACATGTTAATATATACTTTAATGTTCACTTTAAGACTTAGTAATTTTATTTAATCGTAGCTACTCAACAGTTCTGGGTGTCTTTTGTTGTGTTTTTTATTATTTTCAAATATTTTCAAATGGTGAAAGGTCTAGACTGCAAACAGGCCAGTTCAGAACCCAGACTCTTCTACTACGAAGTCATGCTATTGTAACAGATGCAGTATGCAGTTATATATTGTATCGCAAGGCCTTTCCTGTGTTCTATTGAAAATAAAATTTGGGTTTATAAGATTAAAAAATCATTGAATTCTGTTTTATTTATATTTTTCACAGTGGCCCACCTTTTTTGGAATTGTGGTTGTGTATATATTTACAATATGACAATAAGGCCTATGTTCTGTACACTAAACCATCACTCCCATATGTGGGCTTTGGTGGAACATTGCCAAATAGTTAGAACCACACAATTGTATATTTTTAGATATCTCTATATGTTAAAGTCTTAACCTTCATGACAATGCCCCTGTGCACAAAAATAGGTCAATTAATAGCCTGATTGTCCTACACAGAGCTCTGACCCCCAACAAACATTAATGGACGAACTGGAACGCCGAATGCACCCCAGGCGGCTCGGCCAGCAACAGTCCCTGGCCTCAGTAATGCTTCTGTGGCTAAATGGTCAAATCCTTCCAGCCATGCTCTAAAATGAAGCGGAAAGCCTTTTTAGAAGAATTAAAGTTAGTGTAAGAGCAAAAAAGGACAAAATCTAGAATAGGGGATTAAAGAGCACGTATAGATGTAATGATTACATGAACAATCTCCTAAGCAAAAGTCCATTCATGCATGCTAGGAAACATTTGGAGAATTTCTAAACAAAGGGTACAGGTAAGACCTGGATAAAATGTAAAGTGTAATTCATGAACTAATTGACTGCTGATGCCCTTAGTAAAGATTAATGAAGCAAGTATTGGATCAATGACTGCTGAAAAGGGCAGCAAAAATCATGGATAGTCGAGAAAATGAGGCAAGAATACAGGACACACGTCTACACACACAAACACATTGGATAACTATATAAAATGAATCCACAGTGACATCCACAGACATTCGCTGGGCTGAATTAGAAAACACAGTACTGTCTCTGTGGGTGTGTTTGTCAGCAATCGACAGGCTCGTTCTAAAAGAGAGTGTCTTGCTTGTTATGGTGGTTTAGATGTTACTGAAGGCATGTTTGTGTAGATGTATAGCGGAGAACATAGATCCCACAGTGAGGCCTGGAAGCTGCATCTTTTCAAGCATCTCAGAATGCATGGCACTTCTCTTGAGACAACATGCAAGCGCTCCATGCAGGGGCTCGGGGGCTGTATTGAAAATGAATAGCTGTGGACTCGAGTCAGAATAAATCCTCCCTCTCGATCCTCCTGCAATCCACAATGGAACTAGAGAGATTTTAATTATTCACTATAATCTCTGGAACTACTAACCGAGTCACCTTTCACGATCGCGAGAGCTCTAAATCTTCATCGCACCTCGAGTACAAACCTTTTAAAATACAGCAAATTCTTTTGTGTTTTAATAAATATTTTATGAGCATTGATAAGAATAATCCTACCAGAGCATGGACTAGGCTTAATTAATAAAAAAAAAAAAAAAAACGATTAGATGTTAAATTAAAAACAGAAAGCATTGCCAGGCATACAGATCCTGAGCATTTCTGAGTTAGAGATGCTCAGCTGTGATTAAAAAAATGTAGCTTTGGGTAATATTGCCACAGCAAACGTGCTGACTGTGTAGTCTTCTATACTGGGTAAACAGGAAAAAAAACATGCTATAATGGCAGTGGATGGAATGGGAGTTGGTGTATGATGCTTCCTCCTTCAGTTTTTCTTCATATCCACTATAAATCTGCTTCAGCCTTCACACAATGTGTTCACAAAGCAATTTCTCTTCTGATAATAAATGTCCGCTGGCAGCAGAGCGCACAAAAGCTGACACTAGTCCTTCAGTTTCAAATGAGCTTCAGCAGAAGATTACACTGCGTTGCCATGTGTGCCGGCCCTCTATTGTCTAAAGGCTCGAACACAAAGGAATGACCTTGTTGAATTACATAATAATGACGTGTGGGTGTGCAACACACTAAATATGTGTAAATTTAGGTGTTCAAATGGTTCATGCTCTGTGTGGAGCTTCACCTCTTATTTGTTCTTTTAATTCTATTGTTTGTCCTGTTTATTTACAATGATACACATTTTTGTCTGTTTTTTTTCTTTGTCCAGAAGCACTAATTAAAAACGATAAGACGTGCATTACAATGACTTTTTCTGCAGGAAAGTGTTCACAAAAGATAATGTCATTAGTTAATACTACGGTCTGGTTGCTAACCAAGATACAAGATCCTCTTCTCACTCCTTCACACGGATCCACTGGTCCCACCAACTTACAGGTGGAGGTGGAATCAGAAAGTTTCTAAACTAGCTTCGTTCACAAGGTAGTACTTCATTTATCTACTTTTAAACACTAAAAAAACTTTCTTTCGTCTTCTCCCATTTGGGGTCGCCACAGCGGATCATCCACATGTTTGATTTGGCACATGTTTTTACGCTGGATCCCCTTCCTAACGCGACCCTCGCCATTTATCCGGGCTTGGGACCGGCACTAAAAGTGGTTGGGGTTGGTCCCTGACCGGGGATCGAACCCAGGCTGCAGCGGTGAGAGCGCCGCATCCTAACCACCATCTACTTTTAAACAATATCACCTTCAAAAAAGCTCCTTGCACAGCAATACAGCGCTCCCAGTGTTCCTGCCACTTCCTAAAATCTTGTTTTAGAAGCGTGTCAAGCACCTACTGTGATTCTCGCTGGATCTCTAAATCGTGTCAGAATGGAGATCTTTTGAGCTGGATCTTCATCTTTGGGAAGAGGGCAAAGTCCGCAGGAGCCGAATCTGGCGACTATGGTGTTAGCGGGAAGTAAGATCATATTGTTCCCGGTTTGAAAATCATGTGTGAATAGAGCTCACTGACAGGGTGCATTGTTGCTGTGGAGTCTAGAGTTTTTCGCAGAAGTCTGCACGTGTCAACAGTTAGAATTTCATTCTTATGGAACACTGACTTATGAAGGTTGGTGCTCCATGTGACTGTGCGTGCAACCTTGTGCTGCCATCTGTTGGTGTGTTACAAAACTTGCCTTGAAACATACACCTAGATTCTTATATATTTAAATAAATAACACTTATAGCACTTTTGTTCATCGCTCTGGATAAGGGTGTCTGCCAAATGTCTGCCAAATAGAAAAATGGCTTAAGTGTATATCCAGGTTCAGCTATTAGAACTGACACTATCTGTTTTAATGATGAATGTGGTAGAATATCAGGTTAAAAATAGATTAAGTACAAGTTATGTATAAATTAAGACTTTAAACAATTAAATAATGTTTTCTAAACACTGATAAGCTCATCAGGATGTGCTTCATTCATATGAAAATAATATACTAGTTACCATTACTATAATTATTTCATGCTTAAAGCTTAATTGATGTCTGTATTTTTAAAGTGTTTGTGTTTAATATTTTAGTTTTTAAAAATGAGTAATATCTTAAGAAAAATGCCTCCAGCAAAGATGCACCACAACACTGAGTTTCTTGCCGTTCGGCTCTCAAATCATTTATATAAATTAAAAAAGGAAAAAATCATACTTTTTATCTATTTATAACAACAAAAACCTACACCAAGTAAATGGTTGTTCGTTTTTCTTTTTTAATTAACAAGTCATTGAGCATCAATGTTAATTTATATATTTCTATAGCCTTGCCTCTTTTTATCGTGCATACAGAAAATCTTACATTATGTGGAGCATCAGCCAGATATATGAGCTGTTACTATAGAAACCATAATGTGTTTAAATGAACGCATTAATATAAAGTCGTGATCTGTTGGGATTTAATTGGAAAATAATCCACAACTATAGGGCAATCAGATCTAGAATATCTATATAATATATTTTATATTCCGTAATTTCCGGACTATAAAGCGCACCCATATATAAGCCGCACCCATTGAATTTTACAAATATTTTTATTTTTAACATGAATTAGCCGCACCTGTCTATAAGCTGTCTAAGTGTCTACACTAATGTACTTTACACAGGCTTTAACAATAGACATGTTACACACTGTGTAATGGGTGAAATATCTTGCGCTTCCTTTAAGAGCATAGCGGTATTGTGGGAAAAGCCTGCCGCCCCTTTTTTACGGTATTACTGCGTGTGTGCAAGACAAGGATTATGACCTTATTATTTTCTGATGTTCATTTCTGAGTTTTTTGGCTTGAAGTTTGTGAAATTGAAAAAAAAACCCAGGAAAAAATCATAAATTAGCTGCTTCGTGGGAAAAAAGTAGCGGCTTATAGTCCGAGAAATATGGTAGATAGATATTGTGTTATTATTGAAATTAGTTACAATTATTATAATAAGGTATATCGAAAACTATTAGACTCATTAGCATTGGGTTTTTATATAATAACTATATTAGTATATTAATGTTTATTAATGTAAATTTTATGCTTCACTACAAGCAGCACGAGTGCTTTTATGAGTGTGAGGCTGCAGCAGAGATTTTTATTAGTTTGAGGTGTTTTCGGCCAATAGTAGGTTTGGTTTCATATAACTGCCAGCCAAATACAGAAGGAGGGAAAAAAACAATCTCCAGTGCAAATATGACAGAAAAACAAAATAATGTGCTTCTGTTGTTTTCTCCAACAGGCTGCTCCTATAGACAGAAAGACACAAACACCGAAGCCAGTGAACAACGAGGGCAGGGAGCACTCGTCAACATGTCACTCATCTCAGCTCCACCTCCTTTGTATGGGGTCCAACAGTACCTTGAGAAAAGAGTGATGAAGAAGTAAGTGCGCCTACAGCCACGCAGCTGGGTTCTATCTGACTCAATAGTGCAGTTATTGTCTCGCAAACTACTCCAGGCCTCCTGTAAGACAGCAAGAAACGCACGCCCAGTGACTGCAGTGATCGATCCACTCCATTAAACGAGCATAGCCCCGAAATCTAACAATTCTACACAGGAATGTAGCAGACTGAAAGCATCGCTGCGTATTCTTTCCAATTTACAGCCTCTTTATATAGTTCCTTACATCGTCCAAATTACGCACGTCCATCAATGCCAGCAATCGACCGGAAAAATAGAACCTTTAACTTGTCCTGGAGCCTCATAAAGTTGCCTTTGTACATCTCTGACCCTCACCGGTTTACACTGATGACACAACGAGGACACAAAGTAATACATTTTCAGTTTTCTTGCTCGGAATCACCAAATGCAGTAATCCTAGTGACTGAGGAGGAGACAAAATCGGTTCCTATCTAATCCTACATAATTCTTTGAATGTCAACAGGTGGCATTCTTCAGTCCAATTACAGGCTTTTGAACACACAGTTGTGGAGAACAAACTGTTTTTATATTGTTTTTTTTTTCTAATAAGTATGCTGCCTTATTAAATACCCAAAAAATAAAAGACTTTATAATGCCACTAATCAATGGCATAGTAGGAATGTGTTCCGGTAAAAAACAGTGGTCCAGAATGTGTATTGTACCAAGGGCAGCATTACAGCGTCTATTTGTGCGTTTACATTTCTATTTGTGCAACTACAGGATTAAGGGCCTTGGACAGGGGCCCAGGAGGGGAAGCTTAGTGTGGATGAGATTTGAGCTAATGAACTTCAGTTTCAAAGTCTAATGCCTTACCCACTAAGCTTCCACCTTCCCAAAACATTTTTTGTTTTTATATGATTTCTTTTTACTACACAATTATTTATATTTACATATATGGCATTCAGCCAGAATTTAATTCTAACGGCAAACAAGAAGAATGGAGTGACAGAATAATGGAAAAGATGACGAAAGCGTGATTGAACAAGAAGGACAGGAAGTCGTGTTCCCTGCTGTTATACTTTTTAATAGGAAAACTGACCAGAGCTGAATAAAAGAATCACAAACAGAAAAATATGCTTTGTTCAACTGAAAAGGTAATTAAAGTCATTCTTTAAAACTGGCATTAATATGTGAAAACAGGGCAGCATAGCAGTGGATTCCTGCTTCTATCATGAGCTTGGGTAGATGAATTTGGAATCGGCTGCTTCCAGGTTCACAGATTTCCTCCCATGTTCCAAAAAGATGCCAGTAGGTGAATTCAGGAGTCTAAGACAATTAATAATTTGTCACTTTTAATTTAAGGTAAAACAGACAATTATTTTCACAAGAATATTCTAGAAATTTTTCTGAGTAGCAATTAAGCTTCCATCACTGAATCGTACACCTCAACTAGGTTGGATCTATAAGGAATGGGCAATCGGTGCCAGATGAGGGTTCTTTTTTATGTCTGGTTGATTTTGGCTCTTCTAAAGGGTTCTTCCTTCTATCATCTCCGGGAGATTTTTCTCACAACTGGCTCGCTCATTAAGGATAAACTTATAAGGGATTAACTTATAAGTTGACCGATTCATTGGTTTTGGCGATTTATAGGCACTGATTATTGGAAATAACAGCTATCTGCAAAAATATATACCAATAGTTTTTCCGGGTAGCGTCTGTTGACTGATGACATGTTGCTGTTTGCAGCACTGGGAGTGCCTGGAAAGTGCACAGTGCACAGAGAGCTGATCACATTTTTATGATTTAGTACTTTTTTTTTAAATAAAGTTCAGTACCATTTTACATGGAGTGTTATGTTTGTTTGTTTTTAATCCAGTATCTACTTTAAAACATTTTCGGTTGATTAATCGGCAAGTCTGATTCCACCTAGCTATCAGTATCAGTGAAATCTTTAGTTATAAGGGTTAAACCTATGGGCAATAACATATGAATTCATGTTTTATAACCTTTTTTTTTTGTAAAGCTGCTTTGGGACAATATCTATTGTTAAAAGTGCTATACAAATAATACTGTGTGAATTAACAGTAAGTGAATTACATTGAATTTAACTGAAATTTAGTTCACAGTCTGAGTAGAACACAGTATTAAATCCTTAATATGCATGTTTAGCACAAGTCCCTATGTAATAGCATCAACAGATGCAGGTCCATAGTTGTGGTACTCATTCAGCAGAATGGAAAAGTAGTACCCACAGTTGATTGTTAGCAGCATGTGATGCTTCATGTGCATACACAGAAATGTCATTTTGAGTGTTATTACTGTGCCTGTGTACTGTGTACTGTACTGAGCCTGGACGCGCTGGAGAGAAGAGGAATGAAAGTAAATAGAAGTAAGACAGAGTACATGTGTGTATTTAAGAGGGAGGGCAGTGGAGTGGTGCAGTTGCAGGGAGAAGAGGTGGAGAAGGTGGAGGAGTTCAGGTACCTGGGGTCAACAGTGCAAAGTAATGGAGAGTGTGTTAGAGAAGTGAAGAAAAGAGTGCAGGCAGGGTGGAGTGGGTGGAGAAGAGTGATAGCAGGAGTGATATGTGATAGAAGTGAAATCTGCGAGAATGAAAGGGAAAGTTTATAGGACTGAGACCTGTTGAGGTTTTCGTTGGGAGTGACGACGATGGGCAGGATTAGAAATGAGTTTATTAGAGGGACAGCGCATGTTGGACGTTTTGAAAACAAGGTGAAAGAGGCTCGTTTGAAATGGTTTGGACATGTGCAGAGGAGGGACTAGGGGTATATTGGTCAGAGAATGCTGAGGATAGAGAGGAAAAAAAGGAAGGCCAAAGAGGAGGTTTATGGATGTGGTGAGGGAAGACATGCAGGTGGTTGGGGAAAAAGAGACAGATGTACAGGACAGGGGTTTATGGAGAAGAATGATCTGGTGACTCCTACTGGGAGAAGTAGAAAGAAGAAAAAGAAGAAGACTGCCTATTCTGGTTGCCCCTTTAAAAGTGATGAACATGAAACTAGAAATATTATCAAAAGTTTTCTTTGCCTTCCTTCAGGGCAGTTTTTATGTTGTGAATGTTACCATGGAAAAAGGTGCATAGCTATTAACAAAAGGCACACACACACACATACACTTCAAAGAACCAGGCTTACACAGGCCACTGAGTCACCTAATCATCTCAGACTCTTAATCCAGCACAGGAAGCTGGAGATAGCGCATTCTGAAATGATGCATGCCACTGCCGTAAGAAGAGTCATGCTAGCTCATTTCCCTTCATGTTATGGAGTGTGCTTATCCGCCACGTCCAATAACTCCATTTCTGAACAAAAGAGCTTCCACTTTACACTGCGCTCTCCATCGCTCCTTTAATCACTCCAGCAAAACTACACATCGGCTCAAAAAAAACAAAAATGAACTGTTATCGTCACTGTTATGACTCCAATTGAATTTGCTGTCCGTCACTCGGCACAATTTCTAATTATAAATGTCAGTTTGAGAGGTCTATAGCATTTCGATTCCAAGAGGAACATGGCAAAGAACAGAAGGATTAATATACCCTTAGTGCAATCTGTAAATACTTGTTAATTATGTAATATGCAGTCTGTGCAATTAGATTGAAGTGGGAAAAGCAGCCAGTCAAAATCATTGGGACCATCTGCACCCCATTAGCAATTAAACACCCTGCTAATGTGATTCAAATTGAATCGTGACAATGGACTTTCGCAAATTCCTCTTACCAGCAAATCAGGGAAATCCAGTCGAGGTTATCGAGGATTATCCAGATAGCATCTGAGGTGAACAGCAGATACCGTCTGTGTTCTCTGACGTTTTTTTTTTTCTTTCACATACGACACTTAACACCCTGCACCTACATTTGTCACATTAATGGCCACCGAGGGCACTTTGAAGACAAACTGAGTAGAACCAGTCATATAGCAGCGAGGCTCTTACTCAGTCCTGAGGCAGGATTTTGGAAAGATATTCCTGCCATCTTTATTAGTACAAATCCACTGAAGCAGCCATGTTTTGTCTTTAAGTCATAGTAAAGGTGTTCTAGCTTCCACAGATATAACCTTTCAAGATGGGGTTTGTAGAGGCCTTGCTCAGTACTCAAGCATATACATACATACATACATACATACATACATACATAAAGACGGACGGACAGACAGACAGACAGACAGACAGACAGACAGACAGACAGACAGATAGATAGATAGATAGATAGATAGATAGATAGATAGATAGATAGATAGAAAGAGAGATAGATAGATAGATAGATAGATAGATAGATAGATAGATAGATAGATAGATAGATAGATAGATAGATAGATAAATAAATAAATAGATAAATAGACAGATAGATAGATAGAGTACCTATCAATGTATTCACGATGGAGCCTGGGCCAGGGGTCTGCACTTAGAAGGAGGAAGACTTCTTTCAGAGTCTGCTGAGACTTGTTTTTTTTTCATGTTGTAAGAAGTTTCTCTGCTCTTTTCACATGTATTTTCAGTATTAAAGTTATCTATTTTTTTATTATTATTTATTATTACATGTTTTTTTAATAATTTAATGTTTTATTTAAGCTCCATTTATTGAATGCTTTCATTGTTTCTATTTTATATGAAATGGGACATTATTATTATAATTATTATTATTTGTATTATTAGTAGTAGTAGCAAAAGAAGTAGTAGTAACAGTAGCACAGTAGCAATAGCAGTAGTAGCAATTGAAATAGTAGTGGTAATAGTAGCAGTAGCAATAGCAGGAGAAGTAGTAGTACAGTAGCAGTAGTAGTATCAGTTATTGCAGTGAGAGAAGTAGTAGCAGTAGTAGAATGGTATTAGTAGTAATGGTAGTAATAGCAGTAGTTGTATGTATTAAACAGGTGTAACAAATCGTAAAAGAACCAATATAAAGTATCCATCAAAGCACACAACATTAAATTCTCTAAAATGTATTCACTTTGCATATAGTGTGAAGCGAACTGATGTTCAAATATGGTGAAGACATTAGCAAATTTAGACTTAAATGACTTAGACTTAAAATCAAAGTGGTCTGGCTTTTACTTTGCCTGGTTATGAAGGACATATTCATATACTGGTGTACTATACAAACGTGCAATGACTTTTTTTCATAAATGAATAATACATTTTTGGCAAAAGCATAGTTGGATGATTCTGCCTTCACATTTGACGGAAAAAAAGGCCCAGGAGTGATATATATATAAAGTGAGAGAAGACTCTAGTTGTTATAGTTCATCCTTTTGGGTTTATGCAAATAGCTCAAGGTCTGTCAATCCGTAATGTCTTGGGATTAATGGAGCTGCTAAAAGGTGACAGCGGGAGCTGGTGTTGGATAATGAAATTGGACAGCGGTAATGTCCTCAAGGCGTACTGCTTTACTGAGTAGATGAAAAAGCAAAATGTGTGCTTTAAAGGAAAATACGTTTCTGGTGAATCCTATAGACTTTATTCCCTAACATCTAAAGCGTCAACTCCTGCCGAGTTTTGAAAAGAAACCCGAGGTGCTTTCAAACTCCAGGGTACTCTGAGAATATGTTTGCCACTTTTAGTCAAGAAGCACGACACAAATCGAACGCTGTCATACCTCTGACCAAGTATTTGTGCAATTCCCTTCATAGTGAATATTTCAGTAGAGGCTCCTTCCCACCAGTCATATAGGCATCTGATATAAATAAAGCATTTCTTTTCCTTTTACCAAATAAAAGTCATAACATCAATAATACAACATTGTCTTGCGAATGGAAGAAATTCTGTTGCTCCGGCAACTGCTTGGTTTACGCTATAAGGACGATTGTGATTCCTGAAGCTAGTTGGCACTAGCATCCAGGCTATAATTGTCGAAAAACAACGAATAAATCACTTGTTGCTGTGCGATCACTGACAAGGCTGTCTGATTAGATTTGCAAAGTTCAGTCATTTTAAACTAATCCTAAACTACAGGCTTAATGTTCCAGCTGTGAGAATATAAATAGAGCAATTCCACAAATCCACAGAGCTTCAGACCTTTAGTGCTCATGCAAAATTCAAAGCACTGAGATGGAGAAAGAAAAGGAGAGATATGCCTCTCTAGTATTAATGTTCCTTTTATCTCTCATCACCTTTTAACGCTCCTGCATAAAAATGGACCCTTTTTTCACCCTTCTGCCGAGCTGCGTCTCAGAGTTTTGAGCGAAGAAAAAAGCAATCACCAAAGAGAAGGTTGGACCTGGGGATGCAGAAAGAAAGTCTTCAATAGATAAAACATTTCTAGATTTTGATGGATGAAGCAAGATTGATGTAATTCTACGGATTTCCTCGCGCTGCTTCAATTCTCCAGTTTTTTTTGTTGACTCCTGTTTCTCAAAACGTCTTTAAATCCTTGTCAAATCCTTACAAAGAAATAATCAGTTTTATTGTTGTTGTTTTTTAGCATTTTATATCCTTAACACACCCTGGTGGTCTTGTGGTTAGGATGCGGCGCTCTCACCGCTGTGGCCCGGGTTTGATACCCGGTCAGGGAACCAACCCCAGCCACTCTCGGTGCCGGTCCCAAGCCCGGATAAATGGGGAGGGTTGCGTTAGAAAGGGCATTCAGCGTAAAAACATGTGCCAAATCAAAAATGCGGATGATCCGCTGTGGCGCCCCCTAATGGGAGAAGCTGAAAGAAAGTGTACATCCTTAACATATACCTGAAATGTACTCAGCAATGAATGTGCTGTTTATGAGTCACATTTTCTACTGAAATACAATTCAAGTTTTTTCATTTTTTGAAGGAACGGGAAATACACGCCTATGAGTGAACGCTTTGAGTATTGAACTTTGGATCTGAAGGTCATAAGGTCAAGGTCACTCTGGATAAGGGCGTCTGCGGTAAAATACGCAAATACGGTAAATGTTAATATAGCAGATGTGCTCAGTAAAGTGAATTATAAAGATAAATATCAATTAAATTTACAATGAATGCACAAATTTCAGAACTAGAGCTAAACAATAATTCAGATTAAATCTGGAGATATTTAATTGAATGTAAACGGAGAGATGTAGGAGGAATGTAGGAGGAATCTAAAATGTAAGGAGTTATGGTTTAAATTATTACTGAATACTTTTCCAGCCTGAGGGCATTTAACGTGTAAAAAGAAAAAAAAAAAGAAAAAGAAAAGATAAAGCAACCCTTGACAGAAAAAAAAACAAACCAATGAATTGAAGCTTAATCAGAAGTTAGAAAGTGGCAAGAAGCGACTGAAAGGGAAACGCTATGTGCGCTATGTGACCCTCATTGTTAAATGAGCTTTGAAGCTCCAACTGTCAGCACCATATCCCATAGTGCAGCATGAGACTATTAGCACGTCTCTGTGAAAGCACCAACCTGACGCAAACAGTGTCACTGTGTGAAGTATCTCCTGAAGCTTGGATCATCACATCGTTGCACCGTTAAAATGACTGAACTCAAAGTTGCCAAAGAAAAATAAATACTTTGGAACATTCTTAAGATCCCAATGCAAACTGAGCCCGGGCACAAAATAAAGGGGGGAAAAAAAATTAGTTTTTGCTCCAGCAGATCATTTCATTTCATTCACAGTGAACGAGGTACAAACTGAGTCAGGACCGTCATGCTCTTTACCGAGCAACATGATAAATTATGTTAAAGGAAGATAAAGCTCACATTATGAAGATCTGCTGCTCAACAGCAACTCCATTTGTGCCCAAGAGTTGTTTAGATATCAAATGACATACAGTATATGAATAGACACAGTGTGCTCATTATGCAGTACTCGAGTAGCTACCTGTCAAAATGTTTACATAATTACACATTCGAGGTAGCAAGTGACAAAATGACAGGTGACCTTCGGTTTTCTGTTTAAGGCTGTAAACAGACGGTAATAAACTTTTCTCACAGTTTTGCAAATTAGCTATGATGGGCTTAAATCCCACCGATCGGCTCGAAAAAATCCTTTAATCACTAATACCCATTTATTGTTTAATTAAAAAGTAAAACAAATGTACAGTGGTGGTCAGTGCATTTCACACCTTGGCCATCGGGGGCACTTTTTCCACATTTTGTTGTTACAGCCTTGTTCCAGAATGGATTCAATTCATTATTTTCCTTAAAATTCTACAAACAACATCCCGTAATGACAACGTGAAAGAGGTGCGTTTGAAATCTTTGCAAATGAATTCAAAATAATGACAACAAAAACTAAAAAAATCACAGGTAAAATAATTATTCACAGTCGTTGCTCAATACTCGATAGCCACAAAGTGTATCTCAAATTTTTTAAATAATTATTTTAGACCTTTATTATGCTGAGATAACTTTTGTAACACCTGTTTATAATGCACAATGCAAACTATATAAAAAAAAAAGAGAAATGCTTTACCGTTTTACATTCACTTCTACTTTTTTTTTTCACAATCCTGAAAAGTCTGCTTTTTGAATAAAAAAAAAAATATTTACATATCACTTAGATTGCTAGGATGTTATTTTTAGCAACGCTGCTATGGTTTGACATTTAAGCTTTGCAGATTAACAGCGATTTTTTTATTTGACGTGATGTCAGAAAATGTTCCAGGTCGCCTTCAGATTTAGTAATAATGGTATTAATACACTGACATTCTTAGAAAAAAAAGGTTTCATGCATGTATTTAGTCTAAGGTCAAAATAGCGCTAGTCGTGCTCGTTAATGCGGCGCTTCGTGTGAAATAAACCATTAAATTGCAGTGCTTTATTTATAGACATGAATCATTTGAAGAGTCTTTTTTCTTCTAAGAGTGTATGTGGCTTTATATTTTTTGGCTCACTGAAAAATGTGCTAGAGGCAGTTGTTTAAAGTGGCATCAATGTTGCACTTCTGAGGGGTTTATTGTTATATTAAAAGTCTTTTTTTTTTGTCTATAAAAAGTGGGTTATATATTGCAAAAAGTTTGCGGACACCTGGTATGTGCGTTTTGAGCATCACATTCCACATTTAGTCCCAATTTGCTCCTATGATTCCCTCCACTCTTCTAGGAAGATGTAGATTTTGGAGTATGCTATAAGGGTATTAGTGGGTATGTAGGTGATGTAGGTGAGGTGAGGAGGCCTGGGGTGTAGCATTCAGCGTTTCAATTCATACGGTTGAGATCAGCGTTCTATAGCAGACCACGCAAGACCTTTCTCTCCAAACCATGTAAAGCATATCTTTATGGCGCTCGGAAAGTTCCGGAAAGTTAATGTGTCCCAATACTTTTGTCCATATTATGTATGTATACAAATTTTATAAGCACCACTTTGCTTTTTTCCACTGACGTCTCTCTAGTGCTTGTTGATTTGTGGAATTTTTGCTGCAGTCGTTTTTAGGGACTGCACCTGTGTACATACTGAGGAAGAACAGGGCCATTATTGCAGACATTTCTGACAGCCACAGCTGTTCCACAGATGTTTACACATCGGATTTTGGCAGCAAACATATCTGCTCCAATTAACCAGTGTTTGTTACAGAGATGTCCTGCTTTTTAAAGGATTTGAGGCTCTCCCAAGTTTACTCTAGTCACCTTTCTCTAGTGGAAATGGAAATGAAATATCAAGGGGAAGAAAAACCAGTGTAGAGGTCTATCATTTGTATGTTTTTGATAAACAGAGCTGTGACCCGAAGGGTGTGTATGTCAGAGAACTAGGATGTCCCACTCCATCTTTTTTCAATCTTCATAAAATCCCTCCTTCCCTCACTTCCTTCTCCACTCTCTCTCTCTCTCTCTCTCTCTCTCTCTCTCTCTCTCTCTCTCTCTCTCTCTCCTGTTGCCTGAACTCAATCTGCTCTTCTCTGGCTCACCCTCATCAACAAAACGCTGGAGGCCAGAGATGATGAATAGAGGCATTGCGACTATTAATTTCTCATAACAGATCCATTCTTCCTCTCCAGGATCCCACTGATGTTGATGCACTCAGGAGGGCAAGAAAAACAAGACTCGTACTTCCTCAGAATAAAGCACATTTGACTAAAATCGTCATGCTCTTTTTCAGGCATGACAAAGGAGCCAAATTATGAAAATGTCTGTCCAAAAACTCTTTTCGCATAATAATGCCATGGCGTAACACGTATAGTCGTATAGTCTACTGTGCTACCGGAATGCTGAAAGGTTTTTTTTTTTTCTTCATCCACTAGCTAATCATTTAAGGAAATGAAAACCAAATAAACACCTTATCCTGAATAAATGCAAGACTAATTAGTTTGAACAAGTTCCTAAATTAAAAGTAAACACTGCCTAAATAGTAGAGAGTAGAGAGAAGAAAATGGCCGAACTGAGTAGGCACAGTAATGTCATCAAGCTTGGTCTTTAAAAGTGAGCACTATGAAGGTGTTGTGAATTGCCTGGCTGATGTATTAACTGGTAAAGAAAGCACACATAGAAACTATAGCATGGGAGTGCTTCAGTTCTGGAGCACTGATGCAAGTCCATGTCCATTACCTTCACGCTGCACTTTGCGTTTGTAATGTCTATGCTTACTGTTGCTCTGTGCACAAAGGTTGCCCAGTCTTGCGCTCTATATTAAAGGTACGGCTTAAACACAAACACTCAGCACTTGTTTTCTACACTATTGTCAGCACATGGCAGAAATTTGTATAGGCATCAAATTCATTCCAGTTTTATATGTATAGCATTTTTAACAATGGACATCGTTCAAAAGAAGCTTAACAGAGATAAAGTGGTTATAAAGTTCGAATTTATAAGTTTAGTTCCTATTTTAGTTCATTATTTAAGTTTATCTCTAATGAGCAAGCAAGTGGCGAATGTGGCATGAAAATACTCCCTGAGATGCTACGAGGAAGGAACTTTGAGAAAAAACATACTCCAAGGGAACCCATTGTCATCTCGTTGGCACCGACTGTCCATTTATTATATTGGAATTCCAAAATTGTTGAGGTCTGTTGTTCAGTAATTGGTCTTTAAATACAGAACTGGTTATGCAAACTGTGGTCCTGAGCCATTGTAGCAGACTGTTGATATTAATTACAGTCCAAATCCATCCTCATAATTCTTGAGCTGCTCATTAACATGCATCTTTATGCTGTTAATGCGGAACTATTCTCAGCTGCAGTAGGCAATGGGCTCCAATTACTAAACAAACAATTTTCTAATGATCTACACAGAAATATAATAGGAATTGGTAGCTTAGTGGTTAAGGCTCAGGGTTACTGATCAAAAAATCAGGGGGTCAAGCCCCAGTACCAAAGTCATGATAGAGTACCAGGGGTAAATGTTTTAGTTAAGTATAGGTAAAGTTTTATATATGGGCAATTCACTAAGCAATCTGTTCCAAAGTTGATTCCAAATTAACAAGGTTCCTCTCAAAGTTTCTTCCTCCTGCCATCTCAGGCAGTGTATCCTTGCCACAAGGATACTGACTTGCTCATTAGGGCTAAACTTACAATTATAAGGAACAAATTTACAGACAGTAAATTTGGACATGCATTTATGCAACTTTAAAATCACTTTATCTGTGTAAAGCTGCTTTGAGACAATGTCCATTGTTAAAATTGGAACACAAATAAAAATGAATTGAATTGAATTGAGATAGAATTTCAAAAGCAGCCCAAAACTCAAATCACAATATTGAAAAATATGTTACTATGATGTGTATTACATGCTAAGACGTGAGACATACCTTTCTAACAAATTGATTGCACAAGAGTAATTTTAGGTAAAAACAAATATTTGCATTTAAAAATTGGTGTTCTAAATGAATGTCTACAAAAATGAATGATTTTGTTATTGCAATGATACTGTAATGTTGCACGTGCCATTACCTTGTTAAATGTTGTGTGTTTGTATTTGAAAATTAATGATACAAACGTTAAAGAAAAAATTAAAAACATACTGTTGTGGCGTAATGTCGATATTATAGTCATTTCACCCAACCTTACTGTCAACTCCTGACAATTTGTAGCTGCCAAATCACAATTACAGAACACAATGATTCCAAGCCAGTGCTACAACAAGAGCTTCCTCCAAATTGGTACTGCTCCAACACATTCAAAGCTGCTTTGTTGCTGGTGTACAATGAATTTATTAATACCAGAGGTTTAGCTCATGAAAATGCTTACTATGCTTTTATTCTTCATTTCCACCAGTACTTTGAGTACAGAGACACTAAGGGACTACCACAGCCATGTACAGTACTGCCTATGCTGGATCTGTCTAGGGTGCCACAAAATGGTCCTTCTGGCATGTTAAACCCTTGGCTTGTGGCACTTCCAAGGGATATTTAGGGTGTTTGGAAAGTGGCCTTTGGTAAGAATCTGTGGATCTTTAAACAGATTACCTCCTCGGAGTAATGACTAACGAGCAATGGTAGAGCGTGAATTCAAAAAATGATTCACAACAGTTTTGTTTTTACAGTCATGTGTAAGTGATAAATTTTGTGGGGAGAATATTCTAATATGTAAATATGGATATGTCTTTTAATTTAACTCCCTTGTAATGGGTTCTAGGTTATTAGCCTACACACTTTCCGTGAACAATAGAGACATGTTATATAAGCAGAGTGGCTTACTGGTTTGAATTAAATGTTTGAATATTGTAAACATCATGCACACACACACACACACACACACACACACACACACACACACACATATGGAGCAGATTATCCGTTTGCCCACTGAGACTAAGTCGTCCATGATGGATGCACGGCATCAGGTCAACTATCACTGTAACCAATGATTCCGTTTATGAATCATAATAAGGCTTATAAATTATAACTACGCTTATGAATCACTGTTTATTTTTTCACCTGGGACTTTTCACTATTATCTTCTACTACTATTACTATACGGCTCGGATCCATGGTTTCTATGATCAACCAAAAGAAAATGTGCAACATTTTAATTAATTCAAAATCAAATAAAATTGTATTTGTCACATACACATACATACAGAGTACGAATGCAGTGAAATGCTTTTACTTTGCTGTCACTATTCAAATTTACTTAAGATGATGATCAGTTCTTTTGTACCAAAGATCAGGGAGAGTCATTTCTACCAAATTTGTCATCAGTCAGTTCACCAGGTTGAGTACACACTGTCCTTAAAGCAAAAAGAAACCAAATACTAAGAAATGTACACATTTTTGGTAAATTTCATGTCAATTTTTCTAAGATTCTACAATTAACCTGCTGACAAAAATATAATTGAGAGTAAACACATTTCAATTACAGTGAAGCACAGTGGTGGGTCATGTATTTTACACCTAGGCCTTACGTTGCGTCCTACCTCAATCAATTCACCTCTTAATACCACCATTATGATGCTGTAGAAATCATCAATATTATACAGAAATGCAGTTTAACAGAGCGCTGCATCACAGACAGGTATCTCATGCAGTAAGAATGAATGCTTTCACTAAAACAAGAAACCCAATAAACACTCCCTGTAACAATGAAGTCTGCTTTTACTGCAGCCACAACCACCCACATGCATCACCTCTAGCAGAAGCAATAATATTAACCTCATTTTGTTTCATAACAACTATTTTGCTTGACCTTTCCTTACAATGTCCAACTTTTCTTGAAAAGTCTGTCTTGAAAATGTCCTTGTAACTATATCTGCAACCGAATCGCTCATCCTTCATCCATTGTGAAAAGTCCACTCTCTGACCACCCAATCTAAAAACGTGAAAATGGCGACGTGTTTCTTTGCTTTAAACGGGCCTTCATTTGACGTGACCAAATCACATTGTGATTGGTTAAAGCAGCAGCTTCAAAAGGAACATGGATTAGAATCTAACAAAATCCTGCACTGGTTATTTTTGCTGGCCTTTCGAAAATACTTGATGTGACGTCTGAAATCTGATTGGATAGAAACTCTAATATACTAATATAGACAAGAAATTTTTTTTTTGAGCAAGATATAGTAAAACTGATCCAAATAGCACTAATCTATAGCATGTAGCTCATTAAGGCGCTACCATAGTTTTTATGTAATGGAATATTTGCACCAACCTTTCCATGTGCTAATCAAGTATCTCTATGAATAGAAAAGCAGACAATAAGAACTCACCGTCCAGCCACCTCCCTCAGTGCTCATGTCACAGTAAACCTGAAATCCTGATGGAAAGTGTATGGGAAAGATGGAGTAGATCCCGTCTTCACGCTGTCCACTGGCATATATATCACTGCAGTCTCTTGGTCGTCCTGCAAAAAAAAACCTTTATCCCCATCCAAACACTAAATCTGGCAAGTTGGGAATCATTACTGCCAAATGGATGGGAATTGTAGAATTGTATGCTAAAGATACATCCTTACCCTCTCCACTGGAGCAGCCCCTGGGCCGGACCCCATTGCGCACCGGGGCCCTTTGCAAATCTGCCTTCAGGAACACCTTCATGCTGCCAGGTTCCTTCTGCATGGAGTCGAACACATCACTCACCGTGTTCACAACTTTCATCATGTTACTTTGGCTCTCGGATAACAACTGAAGCACAAGAGAGAGAAAGAAAAAGAGAGATTTCTTGACATTCCAATGCTAGCTTCAACGCTAACTCTAATATGTAATGGAGGTTGTCATGCTTCAGACAGTAGGGAATGTGAGTCAGAATCCGCAGCAGGACCTGTGAAATTCCAAGTCTTGAAAATCTCAGCTCATGTCAAAAACACCAACCTCACCAGGGTATTGTCTTTTGTGTTTTGTGTATGTGTGCGTGTGTGTGTTGGAGTAACCATGACAGTAATGGCAGTGCATGCACTGGTCACCTTGTGAAGAAACCAGCACGTATTCATATCACACACACACACACACACACACGTCATCTTGTGCATTTCCAAAGCAATGGCGCTTATCTGTCATTTTTGAGCAGGCTGACCCACTACTAGGAATTAAAACAACAAAAAAAACCCTATGAATAATACATGATAACCGCAAGGGGAAAGACTACGTGCTCTCAATAGTTGATGCTTTACCTCTACAGCAATATAGTACAGTACTGTCTTTCCCAAAGAGAGAGAAACTGTTGTTTTGTTTGTACATACATGACAGTTTGGCCTTCGATGCAAATCTTAAAATGGAATGCTTTCTCTTACAGCCTTTAAGGGTTAGTACTCCAGATGCTCACATCTGCATCTGTATTTAGATATAAACCCAAAGTGGAGGGTGGCCTCAGCCAGAAAGAGTGTGTTTATTGGAAATTAAATATGATCCCCACTACTAGTTTATATCCTCTGGAAACACTGGAAAAAACAATAAACGCCAGCACTGATTATTCTAAATTGTATGGAAATGTTTTAATCCTGTTTACAACTAATTTAAATATATACAAATTATGGAATCATTTAAATTTAATGCTTAATTGCTAATTTCAGCTGTTTTTTTTTTTTTTCACAATACATAATATAGGGAGTACCCGACTTACAATGGAGATGCGTTCCACTGAGCCTCCACAGGAGTCTTAAAGAAGGGTGCTGGGTAGTATACTGTAATAATTGAACAAATTGCACTACATAATTTAGCAAGACAGAGCAATTTATTGTCCTGTATAAAGCAAAGTTGGCAAAAGCACACACATCCTTCACTGAAGTAGAAGTACAGATACTCATGTTTTGTAAAAGTTGAAGTTCTGACTACACTTTTTTACTCAAGTTAAAGTAAAGAAGTTTGGGGTCTGAGATGTGCCTAAGTAAAAAGAAGCCATTACTACTACCTGTTTTAGTGTCACGTTGGTAACTGGACCTCACATCATTTTAATATATTGATACAAAAGGAATAATAATACTAAAGGAATGTCTCTGTTCTCAGTCATGTTTACATTGCTGACTCTCTCTGTCTCATTAACTTTAACCCCTAGACTTCTTGTTGCCTCCTGCCTTGCATGTAGCTTCAGATGCTAGCCTATGTCTGTGGTGTGTGAGAGCCAGGAAATGATACACCAGTGGTAGATTAAAAGAGCCATGCAGTGACAAGAAATAAGTTGATGGGCTGAAAACGGCACCCAATGAGTAGAAAAATATCGATAATATCACGGAAAAAGATTTGGTTTAAAAATGTAGGAAGTAGAAAATACAGAATTTTGGGTTAAAATTTTCATGAGTGAAAGTAAAAAGTTGGCAAAAAAATAAATAGTGAAGTAAAATACTGATACCAGAAAAATCTACTTAAGTGCAGTAGTCTTTGTACTTCATTATTTCCCACCTCTGCTATACAGTATACTGTATATGTAGGTGATAATGGGCACATTATCACAAGAGCACAGGTTTGTGAGTGGAAGTTGGTATTGCTATCGTCATCTGAAGGTCTAAAATTCACAAGTGGAACCTCCGTAACTCAACAAGCATCTGTATTAAACAAATTGGTGGGTGGGGTCTATACTGAAGATTTTCTGTTATAATATCTAATTGCTATTGAATTGAAATGTTTAATTGGCTATTGAATTGTTTGATGGCAACATGAGATTTTATCACCAGATATCAAAGTGAATTTTCTTTCTATTTCTGGTAATTCCTTTGCACTGGTTAAACGATTGGAATGGGGCTTACTGAAGGGGACCTACTGAAGGTTTATGGGTTAGGGATTACATTCAACTATCTTATTCAGTACAAGAAATGTGACTACTTATATATCATTTTTTTATGTCATTTCAGGTTTTATTTGACAAGTGGGACAGTGTGTAAATCACAGTGGGTAGCTTTGCCACAATACAGCTTAAGGGTCCTCTTGAACTTAGGTTTCTGTCTATGTGGACTTCTGCCTGTCCTCTTTTTGTCCAAAATATAGACTCCATAGCCACTGTGAAACTGACTAGGATACACTGGTTACTGAGGATGTAGGAATTATTAATTTGCAAAGTATGAATGCCATAGTTCAGTAACATTTTTGATTTTATGGAGACACGTGTGCTTGACAAGCATTTTGGGCTTTTTCTTGGATAATTACAGTAATCTGCATTTTCAGAACTATATGCCCCATAATTTCCTAAAAATAGGTTTGCATAGACGTGGCCTGTCAAATCCCATTTATAACCCTTGGATTACAGTAGGAACCCTGTAGTAGTTTTCCATAATGTTAAGAGGATTTATAATAATATCTCATTTAATTACAATGCAGAACCTGTTCGTCTGAGGCATCTGATATGCCCACCTAATGCTGTGTTAAAAACTGAAGACAGATTTAGGCTAATTTCATGTTATTAAGGTCTCCGTCCTGTGCTGGCCCACTGTTGGCAGATAAAACTTGCTTTGATATCCGCTCTGTAATTGGCCGTTGTAAACGTTCATTGATGGTCAGTGAAACTGCCTGAGCATTATTTACAATTGGTGGCTGAGTTGCATTCATTAATCATAGACACATTCAAAGCTTTTGTTCTTGCTTTCTAACACAGTGGGCATCTGAGTGTAGAACAAAACTTACACATTAAAGAAAAAACAAAAAAACACAAAAAAAGGAGACTTCACTCGCTCGAGAGGAAAAGATTAATGAACACAACAGCGTCAGAGGAAATTGAATAGAAAATAGCAATTCAGTGCGAAGCAATCACAAGCGAAAAGAAACTATTTATACAGTATATTAAATGTAAGTCTTTTTTGTTCTTTTTTTTTAAGAAAAACATTTTCTTTAAAATAATTTGTTGGCATTTTTACAGGAAATTGTCAACACAGTGATCGTCATATGGGGTGGTGTACATTTTTGGCTTCTTCTTGGTGTCATGGTGCCTTCCAGCATGAACTAATGTTTTTAACCAAAATGAGGTTACTGACGTTTTACATCAAAATGACAATTAAACACATTTCCATACGCATACAAATACACAAGCTAAACAATTATACACGCGTCCCCCCCCGAATATAAAATACTTCCAAACCAGCCATTGCATCATCACACTGCTGCTATTAAATTTCTTTCTATGAGTTGTTTTTTTGCAACCCACAGTGTTGTGGCTTTGAACAGTTCAGCTTTATTGTATTAAACCCGACAGTAAATGAGGGCTTGAAGACTGCATTATTCTTTCTCTGAAGCGTGCCATTTATAAACTCAGATTTTTTTTCCCCAGTGTCTCTGAAAATCCCTGCCAGGATTCACATGGTCTAAATATGTAAGCGGTTGATATAAATTGGGAGGAGGCAATTGAAAAAAAGGAAGTTGATTCAGTGCTGTGTCTGGGCTTGCACTCAAATTTGAATGTTCAAAATTAGTCTCAGTGTTGTCAGAATGTTCCTCAAGTTGATCAGTGAGAACGCTTGAGGCCAATGTAGCCTGCACTGTTGTTGGCGGAGCAGAAATTCCGCTGTTATGCCTATTTCCAGTTTAAAAGCATGTCAGTGGCATTACTGCAAAAATATTTAGTTAAAAAAGTGCAAAAAGTTTAGACAAACTTATGGTTGATGATATGTATATTATAAATTCTTCATATTTGTATACATATATATATATTGCAAAGTAATGGAGAGTGTGTTAGAGAAGTGAAGAAAAGAGTGCAGGCAGGGTGGAGTGGGTGGAGAAGAGTGATAGCAGGAGTGATTTGTGATAGAAGAGTATCTGTAAGAGTGAAAGGGAAAGTTTATAGGACTGTTGTGAGACCTGAGTTGTTGTATGACAGAAGGTGAAACTGGAGGTAACAAAACTGAAGGTGTTAAGGTTTTCGTTGGGAGTGACGACGATGGACAGGATTAGAAATGAGTTTATTAGAGGGACAGCGCATGTAGGACATTTTGTGGACAAAGTGAGAGAGGCCCGATTGAGATCTTATTTTAGGTGATCCAGGAGTGTGTATAGCTGGATTAATTTCACAATGTGTCTGACATGGGGGAAAAAATCCCTTTTCTTTTCTTTATTCCTCCTTAAATGTAAAGGGCACAAGCATGTTGTCTTGGTTAAACAGGTTTCTCACTACACAGCAGGAGAACAGAAAGGGTCTGACTCATCAGGCAATTACCTACAGCACTCAATTTCACATGCTGCTATGATAATTAACTATAGAATATGTTAAATGGTCCTGTAGCTACTTTCTAGACTAAAGTCTGGCTTTCACTAAAGCTGAGCTTTTACCACATATTGAGCAGTGCCGAGATCAACGGAAACACGGGCAAGAGAAGTAGACTGCTTTCTTTAATTGAATTCTAATTCCATGTTCAGGCCAAGGGGGCACTTTATAAATATTCATTAAAGTGAATTATCAGAACCATATATAGTTCTGGACAGGAGATACTTTTGAGAGCTACATATCAGGATCACAAGGTACCTCCAAAAGTGAGAAAATTGCATTTAAAAATTGAATTCTGACTTTGATGCAGGAGAAATGGAGACATTTTGACAGCCAGTATCTGATTACAAATCGAATCGGTTACGCTTTTGATGATTTCAGTACAGCACACTGCTATCTAGCAACTGGCAGTTTTAGTTTAATGGTTAAGGCTCTGGGTTACAAATGGAAGGGTCTGTGATTCAAGCCCCAGCACTGCCAAGTTGCCACTGGGCCCTTGAGTCCCTTAACCCTTTCTGCTCCAGGACCACTGTATCATCTCTGACCCCATCTTGCTAATATGCTGCAATATGCATAGAAAGAATTGAACTGTGATGTTAAATTTTTGTGACAAATAAATAAATTAATCTATTTATTATTTATTCTATTTTACTTCACTAAAACCGGATATTTACTATGAAGAAAAAAACCCAGCAACATTTGACATCTTTAGGCAGTCGGATAATTATTTTTTTATTTAAATATGTTTTTTGCATTTTTTTGTAACTTCATATTGCTAGTAAAAAGTATTTTCTGTTATAACTGTTATAATTGGTCGCGCTCAATCATTCTGACATTGCAGATCAGTCAGGCCAATGTGTTTGTCTCACAAACACATAATTAGTTTGCATGCACCGAGTGGTTTATTATGTTTAGTGATATTCAACCATGAATTTATATTTGCGGCATTTAGCAGACGCTCTTGTACAGAGGGACGTAGTAAAGTGCTTTGAGTCTCTAGCAATGAATGAATCTACACTGGTACGCAAGATTACAAACCTTACAATATCTCAGACTACAACTCTGTTGAGAGGATGTTTCTTTAAAGACAAAGCAAACCTGGAAAAGTGTAAGTTTAAGTGTTTTAGAAAGAGGAAGGTCTACACCCTTGAAGATAGCCAGGGACTCCGCTGTTTGGAACATCTAGGGAAACCTAATTCTACCACGTTGGTGCCAGAACAGAGAAGAGCCTTGAGGTATACTTACCTCTTACCCTGAGAGAAGATGGTACCAGTCGAGCAGTGCTGAAGGATCTCAGGCAGCGTGGTGCAGTGCGAGGAGAGATGACGTCTCTGAGTTAAGAAGGTGCTGGTCGATTTTTGGCTTTGTAGGAAAGCATCAGTGTTTTGAATCTGATACATCCAGCTACTAGAAGCCAGTCGGAGGGAGCGCAGAAGTGGGGTGGTGTGGGAGAAGTTGGGCAGGTTAAACACAAGTCACGCAGCTGCATTTTGAATCATTTGCAGTGGACAAATAGCGTTCAGAGGTCAACCTGCCAGTCAGAGAATTCCAGTGGTCCAGTCTTAAAATGACAAAAGACTGAATAAGCACTTGAGCAGCTTGTGTGGACAAAGAAGGTCGAATTGTGTTGAGGGTAATTCCAAATACCTCCAACACAAACTATTGAGTTCTTTTCACAAATGTTTAAGAATGGCTATTGTTATATATGTGCATTTTCCTCTTATTTAGGTATTAATAGAAGCCTTTAGTTTAATAATTTATCCCATGTATGCTGAGAAATGATTGATGTCAGCATTAACATTTCCCAAATAATGAAATGTAAATTGTAAAGGGGGGATTGTAAAGGCGTACACTTTGAAATGGTGGCTTACAGGTCAATGATAGCTTCCTAACAAAATATGTATGCTTCGGGGTAACACTGTTCAACATGCTCAGATGGGCCAAGCTCACATTTTCCATTAAAGATACTGTTTGGATACACACAGGTTTGTAAATGACATCCATCAACACCTGCATTACAATTACTAGAAAATGCATTATCAGAGTAGAAATAGTGTAATTTCGGTTTATGAAAAACAACATCCCATGAGCGAGAGAGTAAAATTTTTAATTAAACCCTTCAGTCATAATAGTTGTGATAATTAATCTAAGTTATAACAAAGTAGTAAAATAATAATATATGTTCACAAGTAGGGGATCATAAAAAGGTCCCGATCTTAAAATGAACTCGTATATTTTTAATGGAACATTTCTCCATCAGGGTATTTTTCATCTAATGGTAAGGTGAAACCTTTCCACTAACTAGAGTTTAGGCTAAGTGCACTAATAACTCCACATCACAGCCTTTCTAAAGTTTCATATATGACACATAGTGAAACTGGAGCAGTGTTATTTAAGTTAGTGAATGTAATGGGGCTTTCTGCACTTCCTTTGCTAGTTTTTTCCAGAGGGTGAGAGAAGAAATGTTAAATGAGGCCTGAGTCTTCAGGTATCTTTAATAAACCAGAGATTGTGCTAAGTCAGATGACTTGTATAGACAGAGACAGTATAGAAATTGAAGCTGGCTACAGCTGGAAATATAAATGAGGATATATCATAGATTTCATTAAATTTTTTTAAACACCCTCCTAATATTTCATGAACAGTCATTGTCTGGATACCACAGAATACCTCATTCTACATGATTGATCAGTTGAGCTTAGCGTTCAGTAGAACTTTAGGTGTGGATTCTGCTGAGCTGGACTTTAACACTGTGGATAAAATTGGACAGCCAATGATAAGAATCCATGTCCACTGACATCTTATTGATTAGACACAATTTCTAGGTCTTTCCCCATTCAAATAAATACTGTAGAATCCTGGAAATATAAAAAAATAAACTGCAAAGAAGTGTTGCCATATGGCCACTGAGTAGAAAATATTTTTATACAGATGTTTTTTTTTTTTTTAAAGCCTTTATTTCTGACTTTACAGACAAATAGATAGCAAATGCACTCAGAAAATCAGTAATTTCTCTCATTTTGAATAGCTTTCAAATAATAAAGGTAGGGCAGAAAAGCCAAATGCCGTGAAAGTACTCTGATTTTAGTTTAGAGGCCATGGAAGCCCCTTAACAGTCGGGTTATCAGCTCAATTGTAAGTCACTTTAGGTAAAAGCATCTTTCAAATGAATAAATGGAGTTGAAACACTTGCATCCTCTATTGGTAAACTTCAATCTTTCTCTTCCCCCACTAATGATAAAGTTTCCACCCACAACAACACCCTATTTTATTTGTACTATTCAACTACGTTTACCCAAGATTTATTTAGAGGGGGTTTGGCGATTATCCATAAAAGAGAAGCTGTTTGGAAATTTACAAAAATGTAAATGTACATTTACTCTGTCTGAAATCTCCTCAGGGGGTGACAGGAAACATTGGGATCAAATTCTAAAAATATCCACATGTGCTAGTGTGTTCTTCAATCCATTTAAGGGGGAAAAAAAACCTGACAGTTCAGATGTCCTTCAAGCGAAGATTTCAAAACCCATTTCAAAACTTGCCTAAGTGAATATGACAAATTATATCCAGACAGACCACAGGGATTTATATGATGGTTCATCCCCACTGATAGAGACTCATGTTTATTGCCTGGCTGAGGAAATTGAATGAAAATATGAGTTGAGTTCACCGCCTGAATTTATAAAAATGTTGATCGAAGTGGTGAGGCAGTTGATCCTGTCTGTCTCTCAGTCAGCTGCTCAGCTCTCGATTAACACTATTACAGGTTACACAGACGCTTCTACAAATCATCACCCTACCCACAACAACAAAAACATCTTCCCAGAAGAGTGGAGGTTATTCGAAAATAAAAAAGGGACTAAATGTGAAATTGCATAATTAAAAAGGGTGAGGCATCTCACAAGGCTGGAGATCTGTACATCTGGCAGCGTCCCAACATATCGTACCGCATATACGATACGCTAGGTTTGTCTTGCTGCACTAAAATGAAAATCTTTTTTAATTTTTAGCATATCGCTATTGTCATCGTGAGTTCGAACAATCGTAAGTCTAACCATCGTACAATAACTCAGGGACCACCTGTACCACAATTGTGAAATGCAAACTCACACATAGAAATAAACTGTAATCAACTCTCAAACCCTTCTCAACCCTACAGCCAGAGTTATGCAACAGGTAAAGACAAATCCATCCCTTCAACTTTGTATTTTTACTCTACAGTACAGTGCAACTGCCAAACACATTTCTGTTGTCATTTCTGTTGTTAGCTTTTTGTATAATGTTATATGGTGTGTAAATTTGTTTGTTTGTTTAAACCTTAGTTGCCAAGCTTCCACCGTTTAAAAAATGTCCAATAAAAAGAAATTATGTTAGCTCAAACTGTGCTCCATTGGATTTGGTCCATTCCCCCCATGACATCAACTTTAAACCTACAAGTTGAACAGAATCAGGGACTCACCTGGACAAGCCTGGCCTGCTCAGTCTGCAGCATGCTGATCTCCTGGCTGATGCTGGTCTGGCCCTGCCTTAGTGCACTGTACTCTGCCTTCAGCTGGCTGCCATGTGCTGAAAGTTTGGCAATTTCTTCAGCCAACTGGACAAGCAGAACGCGCTCCTGTCCTTTCACCGACTTCAGGTCTGTGTCATGGTGGCTGAGTGAGTGCAGCAGGGACGTCTGTAACCCCTCCAGTCGCAGGAAGTTGCTGTTGTAATCGGGGCAGTTGGGGTCGATGAAGATGTTAATGCGGGAGCCGTCGCCTCTCTCTACAGTCACCAGGGCGTTGCCTTCATCTTGATTTGTAGTGATGAGTGGCGGAGCATCAGGTCCTGAGGCTGCCTGGGAGTGGTTCATTAAGAGTATGGTGCCTGTTACTGTAACGGCTAGTAGCACGGCAACAAAGAGGAGGATGGTGCACAAAAGGTAGCTACAGCTCGTTCTCTGAGAGAGAAACAAAAGAAATGCAAAAGATAAAGGGGAAAAGAGACAGGACAAAATACGTATTAGAGAAAAAAAAAGGATTTAAAATAAAAGTATGTAGATACAGCATTTAAAAGTATCTGAAGTCCAGAGCTGCCAAATCCAGAGACCCTGTTTATCTGTTTTTATGCTTTGAAGACATCATGTCCAGTAGTGGTCATCAAAATGAACAAATCTTTTATTTCCTTAGATCAGAAATAAAATAAAATGTAAACATTTTTAATAGGCAGATCTTCCAACACGTCTACATACAAGAACTTTGACTATAGTTCCAAAATTAACTCTTCTGTTAATTAACCTCTAATCTTTGTTGTCTTTGTTTGAATTTATTATTTTTTTTTAATGCTTAAAGTGCGAAGCAGAGACTAAACTAAATTGGTCACTTTATACATTCCTGAGCAAATTTAGATTTTACCTATGTTCCGCACATAAACAATTAGCATTCGGTACACGTGTGAAAACCAAACCGAAAGCCCTGGACCAAAAAATGTCTAATATATGTGATTGTTTATTTGTCCATTGCATCTTTACGAGTTCTTGAATAAACAAACACTTCAGACGACACACACATGCACATGCATGCTAAAATTTGGATGCTTTTCCTCTGAGATCTATATACTACAAAATCCACTATATGTATTTACCTAACAAAATTGTAAAAAAAAAAAAAAAAAAAGAACGGGTGCAGAACTCTCAACCGAATGCTGGGAAAAAATTTATGATAATTATTTTCTCTTCCGTCCCCGTGGTGAAAATCATTACACTTTAGGCGTCGCGAGCTGAATTCCTATTACCCTGCTGTGTGCTGACTGTTTACAATGCACCCATGGAGAGAAACTAACCACAACAAGCCTACAGCCCCCTTTCCTTCACACTCCACTGCGCCGAATCTTCTTCAGTCTCCTCAGTCTCTCTTTTTTTAATGATAATAAATATGCACAGAAGACGGCAATCTGCAATCATCATTAGGATGAAGAAGAAAGCAGCCTCTGCAGAATAAAGCAATAACATCTGATGTCTGCTGGGATTAGGAAACCTTGTCTCCAGGTCCTCACACGACTAACAAGAGCAACGCATTTGGCTGGGAAACAAAAAAGGCTTGCGCAAAGGTGTGGGGACTAATGCAAGTTATGGCCTTGACTCCTTCCTACAAGTATACAGATCACGCAGAACGGTGTAGAAAATCAATAGAAGTATTTAAAAAGAAACTCAAACTTTTCAAAATAAGATACTTCTTGTTCCACATTTTCTTGGGCTCTCCAACAACTGCTTTTTTACCAGGTACTGTATGGTTATGTGAATGCCCCAGTCTTTTGGTTGGTTCTTTTTTTTTGTTGCATAGATAAAAAAATAAAAAAAATAAAAAATAAAACGGGGTAACTGATATAATGTCACAATACAGACGGATGAGTGTTACTTCAATGCCATGATTTTCTTTCAAGCTGCCTGATCAAGACGTGCTTATCTACTCCTGGTTCCTCTGCTTCCTAGATTTCAAATTGGTGGTAGGGAATGGTAAGATTCAAGTGCTTCGACATATCAGTTAACGCTTCTTCTTATTATTCTTCTACTTTTTCTTCTTTCGGCTTCTCCCATTAGGGTTCACCACAGTGGATCATTTGTCTCCAAACCACTCTGTCCTCTACATCTGCCTCTTTTAAACCAACTACCTGCATGTCGTCTCTCACCACATCCATAAACCTCCTCCTTGGCCTTCCTCTTTTCCTCCTTCCTGGTGGCTCCATCCTCAGCATTCTCCTACCAATATAACTCCTGTCCCTCCTCTGCACATGTCCAAATCATTTCGCCTCTCTTACTTTGTCCCCAAAACGTCCTACATGCGATGTCCCTCTAATAAACTTATTTCTAATCCTGTCTATCCTTGTCACTCCCAACGAAAACCTCAACATCTTCAGCTCTGCTATCTCCAGCTCCACCTCCTGTCTTTTACTCAATACCACTGTCTCCAAGCCAGACATATCAGTTAACGCAGTGATGCACAAATTGGCATTTGTATCGTGATGCATTGTCTTGAACATATCTGCATCGGTAAAGACCGATTTATTTATATATAAATATTAGTAAATGTGCTACACTTTTATTATTTAAAAAGTGAACAAAATATTGTGTACTGATTCTCAAATGTATTCTCCCAGCACCGCTGCTGCTATGTGAAAATGACGTATCACTATAGAGACCGAGGCGTGTCCTGAGAGCAGAGCTGCATCTTCCTGGAGACAGAACGGGAAAAAAACATCTAGTTTTATTTCAGATTTTTCTTTTCTTTTCTTTTTTTGCACTACAAAGGCTTGTTTGTGAAAGGGCCATGAGTTAGATGTCAGAATGCACTTTATGTAAGTACATTTATGATTTCCTGTCTGTTTAAACCGAAGAAATAAAAGCTAACTATTCGTACCATACATTAAATTACAAAGCATCATATTTTTTCCATTGCATCGTATTGCATTGAATGGCATTTTGTTGAATCAAATTGAAGTCGGATCACACTGAATGGTACTAGGGTTGAAACGTATCGCATTGCATCAGTAGTTGCTTCTTATGTATCTTTAATGTATTATATCGCTGACTATGCATCATGATGAGGCCTCAGTTATTGAGATGCACATATAATAATGTTAATAATGAAAGGCCTGTGTTGAACAAATTCCAAACTATACCATAATTACATTAGTAATGTATCTTGCACTTGTGCACCATTTGAAAATGAAGACTTGATTAGTATATGATTCGATTCTAAATGAGGACGTGATCCCAGAAGTCCACTGTGGGAGGCCTTTGGCAGACAAACTCTGACTTAGTCAGATGGTATGCTATGCTACCCTTCCTTGCATGTGTCTTAGCATCCTTTTAAAGAGTGCCTCTAGGGGACCCGGGAGAGCAAAGAGCCTTTTAAACATTTTACTAGCGAATGCCAATCGGGATACCAATCAGGGAGCCAGTAACTGAAGACATTCCCACAAAAATAACACACCCACACTCCCAGCAGCACCCTGCTCCTCTGGCCAATATCAGCTCGAGATCATGAGGCCATGCTCAACCAGGCATGGACAATATTTTGATAAGAGCTTTTATTTGTCATCAGTGAAGCAACACTGCAAAAGCAAAGCACATGAGGATAGAGCCATGGGTGTCTGAACTATAAGCATAGCAGAATTCGACTGTTCAGCTGATCTTTCTGTGGCGCTGCTCCAATAGCAGTGCGAAACCAAAAATCACTGAGGCCAGAACCAGAGCAGAATATACAAAGTGGGAGAGCACTTAATGATTACTCAGGTTCAAAAGAGTCACACAAAGACACCTTCAGTCAGTCTTGCCTCCTTTTTGCTTTTAAGCTTAAATGCAGGTGCTCTGAAAGAAAAGCCTTATTGAGGAGACGGGTAGACAGATAAAGAGGCACAGTTTCCTTTCAAGCGATCAATTCTATCACCATGTGACGTTTTTTTTTAAATTGTCCAAATCAATATTATGTCATTAAAAATGTGCAATCCTGATATTCCTTCCAAATAGCCTCGCTTTTTGAATCAAGATTGAGAAAATCCAAGGCGTTTGCACTCTATTACTGGGACTAGGATTTTGTGGGGTCTGATTGACAATGGTTCTCTTCAGTAGACACATCGATTGGTTTCGTATTTTTTACTTCCTGAATAGCCAGTGCTACTGGTCTAATGGTGAGTGGTCTAAATAGTGGCTTACACAATTATGGGTCATTGAATGAGTGTCTTTTGGCGCAGTAGTCCTGAGGCTGCTTTCAAATCTATTTTGTTTGGTGATAAATACTCCAAAAGCGCTCAGATTAAGTCTAAGAGCAAACCAGTGAGGTTTTCCTTTTCCGCCTACTATCACAGCACCAACCACCGGAAAAAGTGCAAGGAAGATTTATTAGTGTTTTATTGACCATAATCCCTGAGATATACTTTTGCAATAATAAACGGTGGCAACAACTATAGCATTCTGAATTTCCTCTAATACAAATTTCCTGAAGCACAGCAATAAAACATTCCAAAAATCACCAGCAAAGTCACTGACAGATAAAACAACACCCCATATAAAAACAATTTGGTGTGCGTGAAAACTGTCGCAATATGCAACCGACCGAACCGAATGAAAAGGTGTCACAAAATCACACAAAAATTATTCTCTTGTACAGAAAACAAACTCAGTGTTAGAATTGGACCATGGTTCATTAGGGACAATAATGCACTTGTTATGAGTAGCAGGATATTAAAAATGACCTTTCATGAGCGTCATGTCTAGAACTGCATCTCTATATAGGTTGCAATATGTTGCATCACTCACACATTGCAATCTCTTAGTCTTCCAAAGACAAAAACAGATAATCCACTGCAATATGTCCAACATGTTTCATTTTTATATAGATAAAGGCTTTAGCTGATATCTGTGTGATGGCTGGATCTGCGCTGGATCCCCGGGCTTCTCATATAACCGAGAGGAGGCCAGAAATAAAATCAAAACACAGATCCACCTGCCAACTACACACGCTACAGACCTCGCTGTGGCTTCCTCATTATATTACAGGCCAGACATAGAGCTCGCTTTCGCATACGACTCGTTCAATAGGATACGTGCTATAGCCTTTAGGATTAGATAACCAAGAATCTCAGCTCAGGAAGCAAATCATTGGATTGTTTCGCACTTTTAGTGCAAGTGTTCTACAATCTGGATAATGATTTGAATCTTGGACTATATGGACAAAAGTATTGAGACACCAGACCTATTCTGCCATATGTGCTTTCTCTCACAATTGTACAGGATGTCTTTAGATGTGGTGTAAAAAAATTTAGTGTTCACTTGATCTTCGAAACCCAAACCAGTTCCAGCATGGCAATGTTCCACCTTGTGCACGAAGCGAGCTCCATTAAGATATGGTTTACATTTGTTTACATAGCTTTACATGGTTTGGAGAGGAGGATCATGAGTGGCCTGCTATTGAGCTATGACCTCAACCCTACTGAACGCCCTTGGGATGAATTGGAGCACTGACTGCACCCCAGACCTCCTCACCTTCATCAGTACCTGTCTTTACTATCACCTTTGTGACTGATGAACACAAATGTCCACAAACTCCAAAATCTAGTGAAAAATCTTCCCTGAAGGGTGAAGGAAATTATAAGAGCAAATTGGGACTAAATGTGGAATGCACTTCTTCTTAAAAAGCACATACCACACTTATGACCAGGTGTCTGCAAACCTTTGTCAGTATATTGACAGCTGAATTGATGTAAAATTCGAACAGACAGAAGTTTATTTTGCTACCTTATTTTAGTGGATCAGAGTCTCCAGTGACTGGTGGTCTAGAGTTTGATTGTCCCTGCCTTTAGGCTAAAACCTGGACACAGATACATTATGCAAGATAAAAACCTGTATAAAATGCATAATAATTAATACAAGACCAGTGTTTTCCACACAATCAAATCCAGTTGTAAATTCTATGTATGGAAGTGGTAGTGGTTAAGGCTTAGGGCTGCTGATCTGGAGGTACAGTATGGGAGTCCAAATCCCAGCACTGCCAAGCTTCCAGAGTTGGATCCATGAGCTTGACCCTTATCTGTCATCTGCTCATGTTGTATTACAATATTGTAATTAGCTTTGGATAAACATGCCAGCTACATGTAATACATGTAAATCTGACTGATGCACATGGGTGACAACTGTTTTCTTATCCCTGGTGTGGCTGTGCATATTTACACAGTTTTAAAAAAGGAGTGCAGGAATAAAAGGAAAAGCTTTGCAAATGTATGGCGTCTTATTCTCTCAGAGCACATGGTGTACTGCTTGCTGATTTGAGACCAGTGAGTGCCAACAGGAGCTGGCAAGCAGAATGGCACTGTGCTTAGAAATGTTTCAAATTCACTCTCTATTAGAGCAGGACATTTATAAATAGATTTTTTGTACAAGAAGGCAAATTTCTAGTGAATAAAAACCCCAGTTAATATCCAGTAGTGGACAATAATAAAGTAAATGTAATTAGCTACTGTAATTTAAGTAGCTTTTTTATGTATCTGTACTTTATTAAAGTATTTTTATTTAGGAAAACTTTTACTTCACTACATTTCAAAGATAAATATTTTACTATTTTTTACTCAACTTTATTAAGCAAAATCAGTTGCATTTTTATTTATGAGTGGATAAAAACTTAACTGGAAAAAAAGGTTTTGTTTGACTCATTAATATCATTCTATTATTAGATTGGTGTGCTAGGAGTAACATTAGAGTCTTTTTACATCAACTGAGTTGATTATGCAAAGAGTCTTAAAATACAAATGATAATAGGAAACATAAGAGCCATCATAAATCATACTTTTGTATTTTTATCCAAGTCAAAGTGGGATACTTTTACTGGAGTAATATTTTACAGAATGTATCTCTACTTAAGTACATGGTTTACTTCACCACTGCTGATAACAGGTTTTAGTGTAGTAAAATAAAATTTTATTAGTGGTATGTAACTCTTGTAAAATTTGAAATGGCCCAGTAACATACATTTTTGTTCTTGTGATCCAGAGCAACATTTACAGAACAAGAAGTGAAATAATGTGGAAAAATCCAATCCAAATTCCCCATTTTTCTGTACCTATTTCCCCCGTAGCTTGTCTCTAATGTAATATACAGTATGTATGTACATTAACGTGCAACAGAAAGATGCAAGAACCAAAGCAAACAGCCAAAAACTGCTACACACCCTCCAAATACCAAGACTTTTTTTTTTTTGCTCTGCCTTGGAGGTACCTATTTCCCCCGTAGCTTGTCTCTAATGTAATATACAGTATGTATGTACATTAACGTGCAACAGAAAGATGCAAGAACCAAAGCAAACAGCCAAAAACTGCTACACACCCTCCAAATACCAAGACACTTTTTTTTTTTCTCTGCCTTGGAGAGCACAGCTTCATTAGCTGGATTGAGATGATAAATGCATAATAAAAGGGGGACTGAGAACTCGATCATACTTCAGGCAGTCAAAAACAAGCTGCTCCACTTTTTCCTTTCCCATGAGTCCTTAACCTGAACAGTTAACACACTTTTTTTTTCCTTTTTTTCCAGACACCACACCGCTACCCAAATGCATAAGTGGAAAAAGATCATCTTTTCACGATAGCATAAAAAAGCCATAAAAACATCTGCTATCGTTTATGATTATCTTCACTTTATAAAGCCTTGGAGTCTTGTTGAGTAAGTTGAAACATCTTTTCATTGTTTCTCGTAAGACAGTAATATGACTAGCCACTAGCTAATTCAAGTAATCAATCCAGCCACAAAACCAGATGTAAACCATGTTGAGATTGCGGATTATATCCCCATATACCAGTTCAGTCAGTGCTCATTCTCATGAGCGCTCATTCTCGTTCAGATACGTGAACATTCTGAACCACTGCTTGGAAGAATATTTGCAATATTTGCACAAACGACAATTAGGAACAAGCTGCTAAAACTGAAGCGCACACACTCTCTGAAAACAAAATGCTAAATTGTACCCCTGCTTGCTTAGATGTACTAAAGGTAAAGAATTTATACATCGTCTACAGGTAGCACTTTTGCTTATGTACATGTGGCCCTGTCCCAATACAGCATTGACATAGACAGTATGGATGTGCATCTCCATAAGTGAGGCCAATCTGATTCGCCTCTAGATGCATAGTCAGCGATATGATACATTAAAGATACATAAGAAGCAGCTACACTCCTACCACGATGCAGTGTGATCCGATTTAGATATGATTCAACACAATGTGATTCAGTGCAATATTCTGCAATGGAAAAAACATGATGTTATGCAATTCAATATTGTACAGATAGTTTACTTTTATTTGGTTCAGACAGACAGACAGTAAATCATAAATTCACTAAAGTGCCTTCTGACTTCTAACATATGGCCCAATCACACAGGTCAAAAGCAGAAAGATTAAATAAAACCAGACATTCTCTTCCTGTTCCGTTTCCAGGAAGATGCAGCTCTACCTCTGCCATGTTAATCTGTATTCTTATGTGACTGTCAGGACACGCCTCGGTCTTCGTAGTGTTGTGGTACGTCATATTGCTGAGAGAATGCGCTCGAGAAAGAGTTTAGCGAGGAGAAATCGATCTACATATAAAATATTGGTCTTAAATGATTGGTTACTTTCTAATAAATAAAATTATAGCGCATTTACTAATAATCACTATAAATAAACCTTACCAATGCAAATATGTTCAAAACGATCCTTTGCGGTACAAATGGCAACTTGTATCCGATGCAAACTTTTTTAAATCAATGCATTACATTGTTCACTTTTTATGCTGATCCACCTTAATCTTTCCATCAGTAATAGACAGATTTACACTTTCACTGCTTTGTTATTTGGGCTTTACTCAATGCTAAGCTTTTTTTGCTTCAAGGCCAAAGGTTTGCTCAAATACAAAAATCGTATTGGCAGCATTTTTGTTGCCTTTGCTTACAAAAGTCCATATAAAAAAAATCTAAATTGGAAAATATAAGTAAATACACGAAAGAGCCATTTGATAATAAAATGTAAAAGCCTATCATATTCCACTATGGAAATAAGATGCAGAGCCTGGATTGGTTTCAAAAGGGTAAAAGCTTATGTGCTTTTTTGTAGACAAACTGCTTTCTGTAGAACTGCAATATCAAACAATGTATTTCATTTTTAAAGAACAAACAAATTAAAAAAAAATTATTTTCAAAGTAAATTAAATTCTCTTCAAACCAGACTGTATTTTCTTTCAATTCTATATTATCAAATACTTTTATTGTTTAGTAATAAAAAAACTATTGGAATAAAAGCTTACTAAGCATTGGTATCATTTCATATCATTTTGACGATGTGAAGAAGTGGGGGTCCAATCTAATGCACAGAAGTGGTCGGCATGCCTGAAGGTTTTCCTTGAGTTCATCTTGACCTTCAGTTGATTATTATGTGGCTTCTGTTTGCTTAAAAAAGAAACTTGCTGTCACAGCGGCACTTTGTGGATCAGATAAGACACCCATGACACACCACGGTCGTGTATTATATCGTATTATTGTTATATTGTATTATTCTTATATTCTATTATTGTAATTAAGGTCTGAATCTGTTTCAGTTCATAGTAGACAATCGAACATGGCTTATTCACAATGCTTAATGGTTGTAGATCTGATATAGGAAAATTACAAAGAATTAATCATCTAAACTCAGCTCTTATTAGCGTAGCTCTGGCAGCACGTTCTCGTTGTAGCTTCGAGGGTGGTGCCATTATGTCACTGTCAGAAGTAATTCAATTGAACATTCATCATTCCATCAGAGATGTTTTTATCTCAGCTATTTGTCACCTTTCACAGAGTGGTCAATAAGGAACCTTTCTCACTGAGAGCAATGAATTGCTCATGCGTGCACTGGCAGGAAAGTACATGTGACGGTATTTACTGGGACGTGGCTTGAGGACACTGAGTACTTTTGCGGCATCTCGGAAATAACCCCTCGCTATAAGGTTGGAAAATAAGTGCAGAAAACCGTCCTGGAAATAACAGTCATCTCCGACTGGCGTCTACCTGCGAAGTTTTCATCATTACAGTTTAAACCTAGCAGTGCTGCTAACCTCTTTTAGCCCTGTATGGCTTTGGGTCATGTTGGGTTTGCACCTGTGTGTGTTACGGACTTTGCTCTAGCATATGAGCAGGTCATGTATGCTGAATTGGTATATATTTGGTATAAAGTGTATACCACGTTTTGTAATCCCTGTTTAATATGAAGGCTAGACATAAGCTCATAAGTCACATGCATCATTTATACCTCAGTGCTGCTGAGTTCTTGAAACTGTTTGGTCAACAGGCTCTGACTGAAGTTTTAATTCCAAAGCAGATATATTAATGTGTTCCTTCTAATACATGTTCTTATTGACATACCTTAAATAGTAATGCTTTCTGTTAGTAAATGCTTTTTTTAGAAGGAGTCTCCCATGTCAGACCTTTATAACAGTCAGAGGAAAAGTTTTCACTTTTTCTGTAGAAATTCCTTCTGAGTATGAACACTTGCTGTCATGGGAAAATAATCAGCTTTAAGGTGAAAACAATAGCTCGAGTTTTTAAATCAAGGTTCATTGCAGTGTTTTATTCCTATTCGTAAGGTAAATATTTATCAAATTGATATGCAGTAGTACCTCGAAACTCGTCGGCTGCGGAACTCAAATTCGTTCCTTGTCACGCTATGACAGATGAACGAATTACACAAACCATGTACTTGAGTTAAAGTGGAGATACACTAATTAAAATATTACTCGGGTAAAAAAAAAAAATAATAACTTTCACTTGAGTAAAAGTAGAAAAGTAAAAGTTTTTGCCTGCAAATGTACTATGAATTTTTATGGCTATATTGTTCCTATTATCATTTTTTTCCCAACACGTTTGCATAATCAGCAAATGTATGTGAAAAGACTATAATGTTCCTCTAAGCACAAGAATCTATTAATAGAATGATATTAATGAGTCAAACACGGATTGATATCTAATAAAATTATCATGAGAATAAAACCTTCTGTTAAACTACTTGTGGCAAGTTCAAGTCAGGAGATTCTGCCATCATTTATTCTTCTTAAAATGTTTTGCTTGATGTTGAACTGATGCTGAACTGTATCTCGGTGATAAGTAGAAACCACCAAGTGACAAACACAGAGCGTGCGCTCGACCCTGACTGGTGGATTGCTGCGTGTTTGAGCAGTTACATTTTTATCCTCATACATAAAAAGGAAAAACTAATTTCGCAAAATGTAGTTGAGTAAAAAAGTACGATATTTGACTTTAAAATGAAGTGAAGTTGAAGTAAAAGTTTCCCCAAATGTAAATACAGTGGTACCTCGACATACAAGTGCCCTTACATACGAGTTTTTTGCGATTTTTTGCTTTGATACGCGAGCAAAAACTTGAGATACGAGCTTGAGACACCGCTGCAAGATGCCGAATCAATGCCAGAATGTGAAGATTCTGACAAAAATTTTGATTTTTGCCAAAAATTAAGCAAAAAAGACTCACTCACTCACCCGCACACTCTCTCACACACACACACACACACCACCAGTGTTTTCGTTAGTTCAAGTCGTCTCATCTCCAACGAAAATACACTAAATAAAACCTATATCTTTACATTCTCTTTTATTATGTTTTTATACAATATTTGTCATTTATAAATACATTTTTCCTATTCAAAAACACGTAACAAAAACAACCAGTCGCATTTTGGGGACTGGAACGGATTAATGGCATTTCAATTCATTTCAATGGGGAAACACGCTTTGAAATACGAGCAATTTGACATACGAGCAAGGTTACGGAACGAATTAAACTCGTATAACCACTGTAATTCAGTAAAGTACAGACAGGCGTTAAAGTTACTTTAGTATAGGAATTAACTACATTTACATTGTTTTGGTACTTGTCACACACTCGTTACTCGACACCGACTCTCGTGATCAAACTCATTCAGTCTTGTGGTAAAATAGATGCATGAAGAGTCTTATATTAACCTGTGACCAGTGCCATAGAGTGCCCACCAAAGCATCATTTTTTATGCATTCGGTGCATTTTAAGCCTAAATCATGGGTCCTAAAGTGGTTAAAAATACCACCAAAAAGCCTAAAAAAAAAGATAGTAATAAGGCTGAAAGGCAAATAAAAAGAAGCACAATGGAAGTGAACATAGAGATCATAGTAAACCAAGTATAAGGGCGGGATGATTGACTCAAAATACTGCTATGTACCGTATCTACAGTATCTGATTACAGGATTTCTTTGTATGCCTGTCAAAAAAACATCACTGTACAATTTGCCAATTAAAAAATAAAAGTATTGAGAAACCTTTTATTCATTGTCTTTATTCCTTATACAGTACAGTACTGAATAAAAAAAATACTTGTTCAGTACGCATCCAGCATTGAGAATGAATTACTGACTAGTACACAGTTATTATTGTATTAATATAATTTTATTATGCCAGGGTTGAAAATGAGTTATAAAATCTGTTTATGAATGAATTATCAACACAAAAATTGTAAAGCACGATGACAGCTCGTTGTGCAATAGTTTCTGTATCAGTATCTGTACAGTATGTTATAAAGCAGATTATTGTTACACGATGCCTTGGCGCATTAATTCCTACAATGTGCGAATGAACAGATATTATAGTGCTGCTCTCTCTGTCTCTCTCTCTGTCTGTATCTCCGTATGTGTGTGTGAATGTGAGGCAACACGGATAGTGTCCATTTTCAGCAGGTTTCCTCGGCAATGCAATCCAAGGACAACGATTTGTCTTTCAGGCCGGCACCTAGGCTGTGGAAATCGTTGCAGGATGTGCATAACTGTCCTATCGCTTTCTCTTTCTCTCTTGTTTTTTCTTTTTTTTTTCTCATCTTTCCTTTCTCTCTTTCTGTGCTCCCACTGGACCGGTAGAAAGCACACAGCCCCAGCCTGCTCTGTCTCGCTCAGTGGATCAGAAGCATAGGAGGACAAAAGATTAACTTGCACACACACGATTGCACCCATATCAGAGACAGACACATACAATGAACCATTTTATTTATATATATTTTTTTTTTATCTGCGACGCCTTACACACCAGAAGAGAGGCTGAGGAAAATAAGAGATTCACTAAACATCCACCTGTGCCTGTAACACACTCACATTAATTCATTCCATCAGCTGCGTTTATTCCAAAACGGATATAATAGAGGTTTGAGCTGAGTACTTGAGAGATTGATGTTTTATAGAAATCTTGGGATTTGACCTCATAAGCTTCTAATCATTAGCATAGAGCTTTAACCAACACAGGCTGATTTATATGTCTACAAAAACACATTACAGTTAGGACACAGAGAAGTGCAGAGCTCACAGTGGCTTAAGGTTTCAAGGTGAACAAGGCAGGATCATCTGTGGTGCAGTGCAGCAAGCAAACGCTGATTTGTTAAGCAGAGAACTGTAGCATTATGGGACAAGGCCAGACAGTCCTCTATTTAAAAACCCAAAAGCCATGGCGATTTAGGAAAAGTAAAGGAAACAGGTGTTTACTTGCCACATATACACTACAGCACAGTGAAAGCCATTCTTCATATAAACCCAGTTTGTTAGGAAGCTTGGATCATTCATCATACAGAGAGCAGAGAGGGTTAAGGGCCCAACTCAAATGCCCAACAGTGGCAGCACTGGCAGTGCTGGGGCTTGAATTCCTCAAACTTCTAATCAGTAACCCAGTAACCCAAGCTATTACTTCCCCCTAAGTACCTTGAATGACACATCTGCACTCTGAATAACTTTGTAAAGGTGTCACAGAATTAACAGAAACTCTGAGTCGACTTATTTGAAACTTTCAACACCATGTTCACTTCAACGTTACCCATAGTGCCATTCACCTACAAGCTGAAAATGGTGCCCGTTATCCATTGCTATGTAAAAGAAGTCCATGCTGTCCAGTTTCTTTACTTCCTGTAGCTTGAAGAGTTCGGATTCCAAAGCCTGGACGCGGTAGCTCAGTAGGTAAACCGTTGGACTTTGGATCCCAAGGTCACATTCCAGCCACACCAAGCTGCTATTCCTGGCCCCCTGAGCAAGGCCCTTAAGCTGTATGAATTAGATAAATGTAAGTAAGCTCTGTATAAGGGCATCCCCCAAATGCCATAAATGTAAATTCAAAACGTCAGCAGTAATGCTAATATGCCAATTAAAGCCATCATACTTCTCATCTCTTGGATTGCTGACTAGACGAGCCTAGTTAATTACGTTTGCCTTCTGAAAGTACAATATAAACTGTACAAAATGAGTAGGAAAAAAGTTTGACATTCTATTAAACACTTTTAGGTGCATTATCAATTTTTTAATTGGCATGATAAACACCCACAAAAATCAACCAATGAATTAGCACAAAGGATAACTTTCATTATGTGTTTAACGTAGCATTTTTATTTTAATTTACCTCTAATTATTGACTGTTTCAATGGCACTAAAATCTACACTCTTTTTTCTGTTTTCCTACATTTAGCACTGCCCAGTAGCACACATATTGTAAGACATTCAAGTACGTTGGCGGAACCCTATACAGCTATCCACCCACAACACTCTTACACGTTGGCAGAAAATAAATCAGTCATGAGCCACCACTGATCTGAGAAGAAAGCAATAGCTTTCATTGGAGTCAAAGCTTTAACTACAAGCAGCTTGACCTTTTGCTATGAGTACATTGCTAGTGTAGCATGAGATAATCAGATAGGAAGATTGTGGCAATGTATTAGAGAGAGATATATTTAATTAATGCAACGAGGGAAATGTTATCACTTATCCCAGGTTGTTAGTATGTTGTTGTCAGAAGACATGATAAAGTCCCCTGAAGCTTTAAAGGGCGTTACTCGAGGGCATTTATTCCTCTTAAAATGTTCTTGCTGTTGTACTGATGCTGAACTATATGTTGGTGATAAATAGATGCCACCAACCGGCAATGGCACTTCTAGCTTGAATGATGCTCTGGGTGAACCACGTCACGACCCAACATCTCCCCCATTAATTAGTTTCAGCTTTGAAAAGCTCCTTTCTGCTTTAGCTACCGTCACTGGATGAATAAGACATATTCTCAAAGCAGTCCACAAATCTGGGTGCAATTCTGAGATGTATAAATATCACCCTAAATGCGTCTATTGCACAATTAAATACACACGTCACCAAGAACTATACAACTCCTTGGCTAATTGCAACCACAGGATACATAAAGCATCTATATCCTTATAATGTCTTTTAAATGGGCCTTTTTGACTGCACAGAAAATTTCCCCTTACTGAACTCTCAGTACTCTCAGGACCTTTTCAGTACAATTACAAAAAACTCAATTCAACTAGACAATAAAAACTGTCCGTTTTTTTGTTGCTACACACATTATGATAAACTGCATAATATAAATTATAATGTTAAGCAAACTAAAATAAAAAATTTTGCTATATGTGTAAAAGCATAGCAGGCAACACAACATATAAAGTTTTAGCCTATTTCATTAAATGTATTTGTCTTTACTCTTCTCATAACATGATGAGTGATAGAACTGCATACACACCTTTATCATTTGCACATTTACCCCTACTGCTTTCCATTTTTTTGTGAATTACAATCCTGAGGGTTAAGACCTTGTTTTGTCATCCATAATTTTCATTTGGATTCAGCTATACTTACTGACAAGACCTGGAGTGACGTCACGTCAGTTCTCCCACTGGAAACTATAAAGACTGAGGTGACATCACCCAACCCTTGCCTCTCCTTTCTGAGAGTATACGTGAGGGAACTTTTTTTGGCGGTGGGTGCACACTCCCAATCCCGACCACGTTCTTTCACTGTGACAATATATTAATTGACATGAGAGTTTAAATGAACGGTAACTAAAAAACGTTTTTAACGTACAGTAAAGAATTACATTTATTTGTTACTCTTTACCACTGCCTTTAATGTAATGCTGGCAGCACTCATGCATTTGTTTTTTGAAGCCAGCTTCTGTACTTGACACCAAGAACGAGAGCTCGCTACTTTGATGGAACCTTGAGAGGCCTGTTCCAAGTGAAACCCATCTTGGAAAAACTCTGTATGACCCCAGCCACTGTACAGTAAATATATATATGTTGCCGCACCTTACGTAACTGCATGAACTCTTGTGACCCGTAGAAAAAAAGAGACTCAGACTGGCTGCCCTGCAATCAAGTGGCAAATGCTATAGGGCGGATAAATGATAGAGCAACATCTAAAAATCTTTTTAATGGCACGTCATCTACCTTTAAAACCTTTGCAATCTGCCAGTTGATCGAGATTAACGTATTGGGCACCCCTGGTCTAGAACCAATGCTAGCTTGTGTATCTACAGTATGGCCTTGTAAATGCATTTCATAAATGTTCCATTCTACTGCTTTTAAAGTCCATTTAAAATGAAAAAAAACAACTACGTGAAGTCCAAATGTAATGGCTCAAACACCAACTCCCAGATCAATCAACCACCTCTGAGACTCGACTTATTTTACAATAAAACCGAGAGACACTTCCAATATTTGGATATAAGAAAGCAGCTCTGCCAAAATAAGAAGCCTCATAAACTTGTTTACGAGTCCCGGAGAAGGCGCACGGCAGAGCAGCACCCACTCAGTGTTCCGGCAAATTTCCACAGCACAATACCAAGGGATCGGGGTGAAGTGTTTAAGGTCTGGAGAATAAGCGCTCAGCCAGACAGGCGTTTAAAGGAAAAAGCAAATGGAAGAATTTTATCATCCAGGACATCAGAGAGTGTGTTGAGTTATCGGGGTTATCCGTTTTATTTACACACTCGCTGCTCTTCTCCAGAGCCACATTAAGAGGATTCCAGGTCCACACGCTCACACACAGAGAGATAAAGAAATACAATTTGCTGTTAAACTAATCCATTACACTAAATACTATTGTAATAATTCATTTAAAAAAATGATTTAACTTCTCTGCAGAAATGAATGTAAGTAGCTGCTTCATTTAATGAGCTTTATCAAGGAGCTGCACCACCCTGCTGAGCTATTTCTATTTTTCCACCCAATATTAATAATAAAATAGCACCAAGTCACTAATTCTATTTGAGTGTTTAATTGCATTTGCTGGATATAAGTTCTGAACGTTTAGATGTGGTTGATAGGTTTTCTATAACAGCAGCACTGATAATAGTGCAGGCTTTGAGTTTTATAATAATATGCTTGTCCTAAAACTCATTCAGGGACTTGTATGATGGACGAGACACAATTTAGAAACATTTCTATTTGTCGCTGAGGCAATGTTTTCTGTGATTAGACAATTGTTTTCTAAAGTCCAGTCAGCAATTTGAAGATTCAGAAGTGGTAGCTTAGTGGTTGAGGGCCACTGGACTCTGGATCGCAAGGTCAGAAGTTTAAATCCCAGGACCACCAAGCCGCCAAACCACTCCTGGGCCCTTGAGCAAGGCCCCCTTGCCTCCAATTAGTAAGTTGTAATTCACACTGGATAAGGGTATCTGCGAAAATCTTTGTAAACAAAACACCTGTGGTTTCTTAAAAATAGCTTAAAATGTATTTTTTTCTTATTAACATTAGAAATGCTGGTATGAGGAAAATCTGTTTATATTCATAGATAGAAGTAATATGCTATAAATAGATAGAAATTATATTTAATAGGGAGCTGGTAGCACTGTGGTTAAAATGTTGGGCTTCTGATTAGAAGGTCAAGAGGTCAAATCCCAGCACCACTACGCTGCCACTGCTGGGGCCTTGATCAAGGCGCTTAAGTGCTCAGTTGTATAAATGAGATAATTGTAAGTTGTTCTGGATATGAGTATCTGCCAAATGCCATAAATGTAATGTAAACTGTACTACAAATACAGAAATTTACTGAGTTACAAAGCAGATGCATTACAATGACTCCAGAGTAAATTGAAAGTCACTATGGGCTTGTATAGTGTGATTTTGAATAACAAATTACAGTACTTCATTTAGAAAAACAGAGCAATTTATACCACCATAATGTATAAACTTTACAGAATATACTGTATGTTTGTGGAAATGGGTGCGTGCACAAGCACCGGTTTGTGAGTGGAAGACGGAGGCGGACGCGCTCTGCTACAGTGATAAAAACAAGAGAGACAAGAGCTAAAATTGCATCAAAAACACAGAAATAAATATGCGCTTTAACACCGAGACAACTGAACTTGACCGCTGGAGAAAGTAAGGCATCTTAGAATAAGGTGGGAGATGCGTATATCGTGGCAGCATCACAATGTTTCATACGGAAATTTAAAACATGTTTTTTAATTTTCTCTCTTTTTTTGTATTGCTATCATCATCCTAAGATTGAACAATGGTAAGCCGAACCATTGTATTTCAGGGACCACCTGTATCTACAAAACAAATGATGCCATGTCTTTCTATTCCGAATTTTTTTTAATTGCTTTATTACCGGAAGAAAGGGAAAAAAAAACGTAATAATATATTTTTGTGTAGTTCGTTATTTCTTTATAACGGCGCACCCTGTCATGTTTTATTCCATATATAATGTATTTTAAACCTATTTGCCATTGCCTGTTTGATAACGGCTTAAATTTATAAACATTGAACTCCAGATTGATTTTTACAGATAGAAATACTAATCCAGGTTAAATGCAGTGATCCAAAATCATCTCCTTTCCTTATTAATGAAATTTTACCCCCAGGTTAGACTGAACATGTTTTCATTGCTAAACTACTGAATTTTAGCACAAATACTTGGCAGTGTCAAGATAGCGGTCATGATCAATCTTCAAGTAATTTACCATGAAAATCATTCAACTGTGACTCTGATAGAACAGCAACTTGTTATCACTATAGAATGCATCCAGTAATTGGTTTGTCCATTCCTCTTTTCCATCATGGGGTCTGTGGTCCCAAATGGCAGCTGTCAGATTACAAAAAAAAGTATTCTAAAATACAAGACAGGCTTTGTCTGTGCTCTCAATCTATGCTCCACTTTCATCTCCTTTGAGATTCGCCTACAAACCCTTGAATGTTAGCCTTTTAGCACTTCTTTTTACAATTTGCCACAAGGGAAGTGACCCCCATTGCTGTGGTACTACTGCTAATGCTACTCTGCCGCTAAAGCCCACCAGGAACCTTTCATGACATGTATGACATCTGCATAAAACAGAAAAACACAAACAGAGAAAGGAAAGGTCACAAAAACCAAACTGGGAGGACAGGGCATGGCATGGCTAGGGGAAGATCTAGATTTAGTGGCAAGATTAGATGTTTCATATACCCGTAATCCTCTCCCCTTTTTTTTTTTTTTTTTTGTTCCCCCGAGGCTTATCCTATACAGAAAAATTCAATAATGAAATTTATAAAGTCACTAAACTACAGGAACAAAGACTGAGATATTATTAGCCTTGCCAATGCTTCTCACTGCTGTGGACAAGAGGACGAAATGCTAATTGAACAAATGGGTTGTTTGCTTTAATAGACATGCTTAATAAGATGGTACATTAGGCACCAGGTAAATTAACAGAAATACACAAATGTGCATTCAATGGGCTTGTGAATGGGCCCTTTTGGCTGCCACTGTGCATCTCTCCAGGCCCTGGTTTATGTTTACATGGAATTTGCAATCAGGCTAGGGTAAGATTCCCCAGCAAAGCAAAGCACTTGCCACCAGAACATGGTAATCACATAATGAATACTGTAGGATGTTGACTTGCTTCAGTACCTCTGCTGCCTTACATGGCTAAACTGAAATCTTGAGCTATCAGTTGCCACAGCACTGTATATCCCCCCTTAAAATTAGGACATGTCATTTATTAAGTTTGGAGCTGGAGCTGGAGACTAGGGGGCAAAGTATCAGCTTTTTGGTTTTAGTCTTACCTTGGGACCGGGACAGAAGCCCATCCTGATGTTAACCGTCAATGGGGTCAGGAGAACCAGAGAAGATAAAGTAAGGATAGAGCTCTTAAAATACTTATAGTTTTGGTGTATCTTTTCACCATTATTTTATGGGAAGATCTGCCAAGAATGTGCCGCTGTAGGATTTAAAGCAATATCCCAGATTGTTACCATTCAAATTACTGTTGGTCTGTATAATCTCTAAACAAATAAACATATGGTTCTGTTCCCAGTCTTTCCAGAGAACGATTTCTCAACCTTCCACCACAAAATAAATCTGATGAGGAAAATAAACCTGAATTGCTGCTGATTTAAAAATACAAACCAATAATATCATGGACTTCTGACATCAACATTTTGGAAGATAGAACAAATAGCCATTTAAAGAACCACCACTTTTTTCCACATTGTGTTAAGTTGCAGCTTGTTTTTCTTCAGCATGAGTCCGATTTTGTCTCTCTTTTATCTTCTATCCGCTCATGCTGCTATAACGGATATTTAACATGCGCAGCAACGGTGGAGCGAAAGCCATCGATAAGCTGGAGACTCTGTGAGATTTCACGCTCGTCCACAGTCCGTCAGCTAAAACCAAAACCATAAGACTTAATTATACACGCAGGACTTGTTTAGGGTTCAGTTGAGAGCTGAAATACATAAATTGAAGCCAAAGCCTAAACATGCTTCCTAGCAAACTTTTTACAATGAATTACTTTGAAAAAACTTGACAAAAGAATATCTGATTCCATCAGTAAGTGCGACACATGCTAGCAAAATCAAGCTACGATTTTGGGAAAGTATACAGGTAGTCCCCTACTTATAGTGGAGATGCGTTTATATAACCCCAGTGTAACCTGAAAATATCGTAAATCAAAACCAAGGGGTCCTAAACAATGATCAGAATAATAAAATAATTTAACAAATTACAATGAATAATTTAACACAACATAGTTTAGCATAATTTAACAAAAACGGCCATCTTTGAGCTGGATCTTCATCTTCGGGAAGAGGAGGAAGTCTGCCGGAGCTAAAACTGGTGAGTAGGGTGGGTGCAGAAGTGGAATCATACTGTTTCTGGCGAGAAACTTACGTGCCAAGATAGCACCAGTTGCATAGCTCTCATTGTTCACAGGACGATGTGGCACACTGACTTATGAATGTCGGTGCTCTGTGTGACTGTGCGTGCAACTGTGTGCTGCCATCTGTTGGCATGTTACAAAACTAATCTCAAAACACCTCATATGTGGCAGCAGGCTCAAGGACCCATAAGTGCGCTCTGTTTCAGTGCAGTAATTGATGGCAATTAAAAGGAGAGACAACTAAACTCTGTCAACCGCTGGCCAGAGTGAGGCATCTCACAAGGCAGGAAATGCGTACGTCCTGGCAGCATCCCAATATACCACATAAACGTTGCTATGTTTGCTTACTTGGGAAAAATCTAATATTTTTACAATTTTGTCGCATCGCTATTGTCATTGTAAATTTACTCGGAGACTACCTGTATTTTTGACATGCAATCTAGTATGAGTTTTGGATGTCACATATTTCTTTCATTAAGCTTTACAACACCAGGTATTATTCAGGACAAAGTTTTACCTCAAACCAAAAGTAGGAAACAAAATTTAATTTTTTTATTTTTTTATTTTTGCCGTTTTAATCAATTCCTTATCGCACCCAAACTCAAAATTCACATATAAGGCAGATAGAACATGAGCCAAAAAAAAACATCTTGGCAACCCTTAAACTTCCTTTCACTGATTTGATTCATTTAAATAAGAGGTTGGAACACATTGCCACATCTTCTCTTGCTCAATACAACAAATATTGTATAAAAGAAGTAGTCTAAGAGCATTCTCTCTCCTCACTTTCCATGAACCTGTTCACCACTTCACTTCTCAAATCCATTGTGCTTGTGGAGAGCGAAACAAAAAGGCAGGGTGTGTCACAAACCACTCATTCGCATCACTACTGGAATCCTATTTTCAGGAACAGAGTGAATAAAAAAGTTTCCGTGCCCATGTAGCACTTTGCAGACCATATCGGGAAACAGCACCCATGTTTCTTAATAACCAGCCATGCAAACACATTTATTCTTTTTCTTATTATTGCACAGCAGGGGTCTCATGGTGTCTTTAATTGGATTTGGCGATGCTTTTGAAGAGTGCCTGAATATAGCGTATAAAGATAAAGTGCTTTCTGTCACTTGTGCTGGGAATTTAAAGTAAATATGTTCTTGATAATAAAAAATAATAATAAAAAAAACTCTCAGCAAAGCTTTCGTCTGCCAATCTGGAGAATAAACTGAATAAAAATGCTGTTCGCACTAGAGAGGTTTGACGTACAGAAAGCAGATGGCAATTGTCTCTGACGTTTCGAATGTCTTCTGTCAAAGCTGTGAATACGGAGCTTTTTTTTTTTTCTTTTATGAAGTAGAACATTTCTCTACACAATTTCACTCAGTTGCCTAAAGCTGCAAATATAAGCAAGAAATATTAAGGGGCCAAAAATGTTATACAATCACTTTCTTAATTATATCATGATGCTACATGCAACAAGAAACAAACTTTTATCGATATTTTACACTGCAACACTACAAGAATGAACCAGGAACCTGCTAAATCCCAAAGGTGTTCAATAGGGTTGAGGTCAGAGCTTTATAGCAGGAGATCTTCCACTACACCCATACAAAACATATCTTCATTAAGTTTGCTCAAGTTTGGGTCTCCTAGTTCGAGTGAAGGGAAAATGTCATGCTACTGCATCCAAAGGCACCCTGTACAATTGTGTGCATTCAGCTTTTGCAATAACAGTTTGGGAAAGAACTACATATGGCTAGAAACGTCAGGAGTCCCACTACTTTTATCCATGTAGTGTAAATTAGATTTTTTTTAGGAATTGAACTGCATTGATTGAAGCAATAAACATTTAAAATGCCTTAACGTTCAAATCTTTGATTGTCCGAGACGGCAGCCAATCAGATTTTAGTGTGCCGAGCCAATCAGTACAATTTTGTTGTAAAAAGTGCCAGGTCAAACTTAAAAAATAGTCAGCTACTACATAATGGATAAATAAAAATAAATAAATAAACAAATGTGCAACTAAAAAACAGAAATTCATGTTACCTTCTTTTGGCATTCTATTCATACAACACATCCAAACTGTATCAATATGCATTTATTGTAACTATAAGATCAGAATGTAGCAGGATGCTAGCTTACATTTTGGGAGCTTATTTTGTTTAGAATGCTAGCTGGAGGAAACAGGGTGTTTCCTCATTTTCAGGCTTAAATTCTGTGACAGATAGTGGCAGATTTATCAGCTGACACATCTCCAGACCGAAAACGTAAGCGCTGAATGGAAATGGAAAAAGCACGTGGATGACACAGATGGGTTTAGGTCTAACCTTGAATTTAACAAGCTACGGCAGGTAAAAACTTTCCTGCGGTGACAAAGATTTCCGTAAAAGTACACCGGTTCATGTCTCTCTGGACCAGAGGACCTTTTTTTTTATTTATGTATTTTTTTCACAGCTACAGTACAAATCACGCTCTCGGAGAGCCGGCTGTTTTCGCCCTATTGCACGCATTTGGAAAAATCATGACAGTATGTACATTGTACAGGATTACAGAATGCATCAATCAAAAAGTGAGTCATGGTGTTTTCCTGTATGAGCAGCTGAGATTGTTAGTCCTGGAAAAAAACGCCCCTAACTCTCCTGAAGAGCACTGGTTTATTAATAAACACTAGGCAAACAGATGAATTCTCGCTGATTAATTAGCGAGACCTGAAATAACGTATGCTGTGTAAAATGGGAGCAGGATATGAGATAAGCAGCTGTGAAAGATATTTATTTATAAATATATTTCACAAAAGTGAGTACACCCTCCACATTTCAGCAACCATTTTAGTAGATCTTCTAAAGGGACAATACTATAGAAAATATAACTTGGATATATTTTAGTCAGTGTGCAGTCTGTATACCAGTACAGATTTACTGTCCTCTGAAAAAACTTAACATACAGACATTATTGTCAAAATAACTGGCAACAAAAGTGAGTACACCCTAAGTGATAACAGCTGTACGTCGTTTATCCGTGCAAAGCCTCTTTATTATGTTCATGTTTTCAGTGTTTGCTGAAGACAACTGTCCAAGAACATGAATAACTGAAACCATGTCCTGTGGTCTGATGGAACAGATAAACTCGTTTGCTCAGATGGTGTCCAGCATATGTGGCACTGCCTGGTGGTGCATGGTGCATGGTGCATGGTGGTGGTAGCATCCTGGTCTGGGGCTGCATGAGTGCTGCTGGTACTGGGGATCTGTGTTTCATTAATGGAAAAATGGATTCTAACATGTACTGTGAAATTCCGAAGCATAACATGATGCCGTCCCTTCAGAAACTGGGCAGAACGACGGTTTTCCAATATGATAACAACCTCAAACACACCGCCAACTGCCTTACTGAGGAAGCTGAAGGTAAAAGTAAGGATGATGGAGTGCCCTATTGAGCACTTGTTGCTTATCCTCAAGCAGAAGGTGGAGAAGCGCCATGTGTCTTACATCATTCAGCTTGTCAATATGGAGGAGTAGAAGAGGATCCTGGCAACAATCTGTGCTGCTTTGGTGAATTTCATGCCCAGGAGGATTGAGGCAGTGCTAGATAACAATGGTACTCAAACAAAAAAAAATCTTCGGACACATGTTCACTTAGGGTGTACTTACTTTTGAGTACTATGTTGAGTAAATCTGTACTGCTATACAAACTGCACATTGACTACTCTAAAATAGATTTGTTTCATTTCTGGAGTATTGTCCCTTGAGAACATATAACAAAATGGTTGCAGAAATGTGAGGGGTGTACTCACTTTTGTGAAATACTGTACATATACATATATACAGTTATGGCCAAAAATATCTGCACCCTTGCAATGGTGTCAGAAAATGCCACACTTCTCTTAGAAAATTGTTCCGAGTGCAAATGTTTTGGTATTCACATGCGTACAGTTTTTTGTTTGCACTGTATCAACACACACACACAAAAAAAGAAAAAAACAGAGAAGAAAAGTCCAACTTGATAAGATTTCACACAGAACTCAAAAATGGACTGGACAAAACTATTGGCACCATGTCAAATTGTAGGAAAGAATTTCTTTTCAAGCATGTGATGCTCCTGTAGTTTGTATTTAGACACACCTGTGGCAAGTAACATGTGTGGGTAATATAGTTAAAATGGAGAAGTTGACTCAATCTTTGTGTTGTGTGTCACACTGTGCATGTAAAAAAGAAAGAAGTGTGAGTTGTCTGTGGATTTGAGAGAATACAATGTGGAAAAACATGGACAATCTCAAGGCAACAAGTTCATCTCCAGAGATCGTAATGTTCCTGTGTCAAATGTACCCAATATCATCAAGAGGTTTACAGCCCATGGCACTGTAGCGAAACCTCCCGGGACGTGGACGAAAGGAAAAATTATTTTGTTCAAAATTACAACAAAGGATTGTGGTGGAGAAAGAACCCCGAATAACTTTCAAGCAAATTTAAGCCGATCTGGAGTCACGTGGTACAACGGTACTATCCGTCGCTATCTGAATGAAGAGGGACACTCTGGTAGGAGACCCAGGAGGACACCACTGCTGACCCAAAGCCATAAAAAACAAGAATAAAGTTTGCCAAAACTTATTTGACAAAATCACAGTCCTTCTGGGAGAACATACTGTGGACAGATGAGGCAAAAGTAGAGCTTTTTGCTAAAAGACATCATGGCATTACAAAAAAAAGAAATGAACACAGCCACTACAGTCAAACATGGTGGAGGTTTAAAGATGTTTTGGGGTCTTCTGGCACTGGATGCCTTTACTGTGTGAATGGTATCATGAAATCTGTTGATTACCAAAGAATTGTATTTCCGGCACAACGTAGAAAGCCGCATCTCCCCCAGAGCTCATGGGTCTTCCAGCACGACAATGACCCAAAACACCTTTTAAAAAGCACTCCGTAATAGTTACAAACAAAGTGCTGCAGAGTTCTAAAAAGTCCAGATCTGAATCTCAGAACACCTGTAGAGAGATCTCAAAACAGCAGTTGGGAAAAGGCACCCTTAAAATCTGAATGACCTGGAGCAGTTCGCAAAAGCACAGTGGTCCAGAATTCCAGTAGAGAGGTGTAGAAAACTCATTCATGGTTACGGGAAGTGATTGATTTCAGTTATTTTTTTTCCAAAGGAGGTGCTACCAAAGGATTAAGTTATGGGTGCCAATAATTTTGTCCAGTGCATTTATGGGGTTTTGTGTGGAATTGTATTGGATTTTACTTTTCTTCTGTGTTTTTTTGTGTTGTTCCAGAGCAAACAAATAAAATAAACACATGAATACCAAAACATTTGCAACTGCAACAATTTTCTGAAAGAAGGGTTGCATTTTCTGACAGAATTGCAAGGGTGCTAATATTTTTGGCCATGACTGTATGTATATTTATATACACACACACACATAAATGCAGCTCTACCTCTGTTATGTTAATCTGTATTCTATGTGACTCTCAGGACACGCCTCGGTCTCTGTAGTGTTTAATACGTCGTATTCATGTAGCAGCAGTGGTGCAGAGAGAATGGGCTCAAGAAACGCTATAGTGAGAAGAAATCAATCTACATATAAAATATTGGACACATAATTGTGTGTGTGTGTGTGTGTGTGTGTGTGTGTGTGTGTGTGCGTGAAACTGTACAGAACAGTAGAATGATTTTTAATTAGGCTGCCATCAACAGAGAAACGAGCGTTTATGCAGAAACAGGAACGCTTTAGAAAAAACTCTGCTGCATCATTATTATCTGCAAACAGCCTTTAGATCTGAGTGTGTGTGCTTGTGTGTATGTGTGCAATCCACAATAAACATCTATTATTTCAAATAAACCCCTGTAATTTGGTAAAATATAAGAAATAATAGGCAGGTTGCCAGCGGTGCAAAAATTGGGGAGGCAGTATATGCGCCCAAATTGGGGGGGTGCCTTTGCATGTAGTGCATTTATTATTGTATTTACCCCTCTTTATGGAAGAGGGGAGGGGAATGCCAGGAATGATATTGCATCCCCCTTAGCAAATGTGCAGTTGCACCGATAGGGTGAGATGAAAAATCATACATCATACATCATAATGTTAAACTGTTGAATATCTTTCTGACATTTCTGTTATCACATACATGTTATTGCAGCTTTCTCAGCGGCCTCTCTCGCTTTACAGTCAATACGAGCTAAACTGCAGCTTGTCGATTAACGCAAAGCTTCTACGTCCAAAAGACTTTCCCGTGTTATAAAACGTGCAGAAGCAGCTTTACGTCTGATGGTTGACACAAGAAAAAACACCATGCTGTCACAGAAAATTAATCATCACCTTCTGACCAATCAGAAAGGAGAATGAATGTGCCTTAACACTAAGCCTAGCTCTAAATTAAATAAAAGCTTGTCTTCAGTTCATGATGGTCACATGACC
>MU574226.1:3410598-3428098 GCA_024362625.1 Silurus asotus | reverse complement strand
CTGTTCAAAAGCATCTAAATGTTTAAACAATTGTGATTAATTGTTTGCCTTGTGCTGTGTGATGGACTGCTGTAAATCAACCTCGTGCCTAGTGTTCCTGGCATTAAGGTTTGGAAATACTGTGACTATTATCAGGATAAAGCACTTATCGAGCTTCACAGCAGCAGTTTGATTTGAGGCTTATATGTGGATGTGTGTCTCACTAGGTGGTGAGTGAAACAAATGAAAACTGTTCATTTCATTTAAACAAATTCTAATCGGTGAATTGTGAATAGCAGCCAAGTTCAAAGATCCCTGCCAATCTGGCAACCCGATGAATTTCCCAGCAAAGCAGCTGTAGCACCAGACAGCACTAATACATAACTCTAATGAGTGTTTCAGGTGCAGATTGATTACCGTCCCAACTAAATTAGGTTGATTTAACTTACAGTGTTGGACATTATTTTACTATTATAATGTTAAAATCATATTAACTATGTTCTTTAATGCCAGTCATTTTTTTATAGTGTTTATCTGTGTAGCTGAACACACAGCAAACAAGCGGTATTTAAATACGCGTACCATATATCATATAATTCAATACTTTCAATCATTCTTAGGTCTTTGTATCAACAAACTGCGTTATAAAGCAAACCATACAAAACAAAATGCAGCTTATATTTTGAGAGGTGGACTAACACTTGTTTTACTGAAATCAGCCCTTTGCCTAGACTTAAACTAAAATTATTCATATCTTAGACTGTATCTGTGTTTTCCATATTTAAATATGTGGCATAAAACGACATGAAAAATGCAGGTAGATAAATGATTAGTATGCATGCTTTCAAATGTCTATATGAAAGAGGAAACCATGAAATGTTCATAGAATGCTAAATAAAGAGCTAAAATTAAACAGTACATGTGCTACGTATGAACAAAGATTTTTATCAAGTTTTATATTCACAAAGGGAGGATTAGGAAGCTATTTTTTGTTTCAATTTGTAGAAGTTTATCTCATTGTTTTCTTTTTTTGTGTGCATTTCCTCTGTGTTTTTTGTTGCCTTCCATGCTAGTATGCTAGTAGGTGGACTGTCTTTGTGAAATTGTCCCTAGTTGTGTATGAGTTGGTTCCATATGTGTGTGTGTGTGTGTGTGTGTGTGTGTGTGTGTGTGTGTGTGTGTGTGTGTGTGAGAGAGATTTGGAAATAATGTAAAAAAAAATATAAAAATATCACTACCAAGCCTCCCATAAAAAAAAATAAAAATGTTTTTTCATCCCTGACCAATTTGCATTTTACACATCAGTGACTGGTTGTAATTTAGTGCTGCTTGAGCAAGGTGAAGGCATTCACTTTCATTCATTTATGAAGTTTCACACACTGTGAGACAGCTGAGCCAAAATTACCTTCCACAGTGCGAGACACTTTGTCCTCACCAGTGTAAAAATACCAGCATCTTTATTTGCAATGTGCTAGAAATAAAGCAGCTGCTTTCAGTGGTGAGGCGTCAGCGTTATTAAAGATACAAAAATAATTGATCAAGCTGACAACAAATAGAGCAGTCGATCAGTGAGCAGTTTGTCGGACATGTGTTACACCTTGCCGTCTTTTCCTCTCGCACATGCATATGCAAACACAATATTCCTGCTTCTCTCATTATTTAGATTGACATGTCAGAGATTTAAATCATGCCGATGTTCTACATTCTTTCATATTGCAGCTTCTTTCATCCAGACAGTTTGATTGCCAATTACCCACCATCTTCCCCCAGAGCAGTATCCTCCATGTAACCCCCACCACCACCCCAACACACACACACACACATGGAATCTGCAGTAAGTTTATATATGGTGAGAATTCTTTATATTGAATTAGACAGCTCAGACAGGTCACGGTGAAAGAAAATCATTTCAAATGATATTTTTGTTAAACACGATAAAGTGTTTGTCAAAGAATTAAGACCCAGGAGCAAAAAAAAAAACACATTATATTGTGAATCTGTAGGCACTATGGTTCCTAAGAACAATGGTACTTTTTTAGTTAAAATGCTTGGTGAACCACATGCTTTATTATGAGTTTGTATCAAAAGGTTCTGAGACTAGCTCTGTTCACAAGAAAATATTTGATTTATCTACATTTATATACTTTCACCTTCAAGATAGTTCCCTTGCACAGCAATACATTGCTCCCAGCGTTCCTGACACTTCTAGAATGTGTCCTGGATGTCTTCTTTGTGAGGCGTGTAAAGCATCTTCTGCGATTTGTTCTCCGCAATAGTGTCAAAACAGCCACCTTTAGGCTGGATTTTCATTTTCAGGAAGAGGGCGAAGTCTGCAGGAGCCGAATCTGGTGATAAAGTGCAAACGTGGTCAGAAGAGCAGATGTGGTAATGCACATGGTCATGGTAGCATCGTTTGCACAGCTCTCGATGTACACAGTATAATGTATTTTGGTACACTGACTTATAAAGGTCGGTGCTCCCTGTGACTGTGAATGCATTCTTGTGCTGCCATCTGTTGGCATGTTACAAAACTAGTCTCAAATATATAATTGATATATATATATATATATATATATATGGTATATAGATTATATGACATCATAACCTCTCACAGTTACAACTGCTGCTCTCTGGATGTTTTGGTACCATCGTCCATGCCAATGTCAGTCAAAGACAGTGGGATTCAAAAAATCCCAATTCTGATGTTCAATGTAAAATATTTAACTGAAGCTCCTGACCTGTACCTGCAGGATTTTACACTTTCACCTGCTGCCACATGCTGCTGATTGAACTCTCGCATGAATGTGAAGGTGTACACGTGGATTTCGTGTGTATGTGTGTTTACAAAGTTTTAAATAAATTTTACTTCAGCCTATTTTCTTTTAAGTGGGTTCTAAAATGAATACAAAAAAACAAAAGATAATATAGAAAATAGATTAGATATGGCCTTCATTTGTCTTCTATTTACTCTTTCTCTACTCCTTTAATCTTTGTTGAATCTCGATTGGCTGTTCGAATGCCTTCCCTAATAGTCCTAATCTCCATAAATCAGGGTTTGTTTCATGTAAATTAGATGTAATGAATATTACAGTATATGTATGTATTTTCTTTGGTATTATATTGTAGATATATGGTATGTAAATATGGTACTTGTGGGTGGAAGCATTCAGCCAAAAAGCAGAAGCTGATTCATAATTTCAGTTCGAATCAGTTTCCAGGAAAAAGATTAGTATTTGTTCATTCATCATTCTGAAATCTTAACCTTGACCTCTATGCAACACTGTTGAATAAGGGTCACTATTATTCTGGGTTATTTATAGATCTGTTTTATTCATTGTTTTGCCCAAGGGCACAGCAGTGGCAGTGTTGTGGTGCTGGGATTTAAACTTACAACCTTCGGATCAGTAGTCTACTGAACTACCATCAGCCTATAAGAATATGCATTTTCCTACTAATGAATTATCACTGAGTAAGTAACATTATTGCATGATATTTTGTTGTATTGAGTGTTACATAATTTGTTATGCTACTGTCAAAAACCAACAGAATAAGACTAATGCAGGTCTGCAAGGCCAATATATATGTATGTATATACATACTTTACATTAATATACAGCATTTGTCAGGGAATAAACATGATTAACCACATTGTACAAGCAGCGACAGCATGAAAATGTATGAATGCAGTAAACTGTAATGTATCTTGGGAAATGTTTGTTGGAATTGTTTCCTGTTAGACAGAAGGGAAAAAAAACAAACAGATAAAGTATGATGTATTGCATGCTGTTGCAGGAAGTCAAAATGTTGGTTTGGGCCTCTTATTAATTTTTTCCTGCATTGTCTAGAACTATCCAGAGGGAAATATTTCCCTGATCCGGAGTGAAGAGCGCGATGGCAGAATTTACAGCCTGTTGGCTTTGAGAACGTCACAAAGAGAGGCAGGTGTGTCTGCAAACCTGTGAAACACACACCTGCTCTGAATGTGGCTATTGTCACTTCTTGTGCATACAAGAAAAGACTCGGGCAGGTACAGAGAGAGAGAGAGAGAGAGAGAGAGAGAGAGAGAGATGGAAAAAGAGAAATACAGTACATCACACATACATAGAAGTTATAAGTTGTTAGAAACAGATACAGCAACTTTTCAGAAATCCAGATGTAGATTTTGATTCCTAATTAGCAACTACAATTGACAGCATGAAGAAAAAAAATCCCTGAGATGACATGAGGAAGTAACTTCAAGAGGAACTAGACTTCTATCCATTTCTGGGTGGTGCTGAATAATGAGCTTATAAATCATTACATTTCTGCATTTGTATAATGTACATTCAAACAGTATTTAGTTGGTTTGCTGAAAGAATCTTCAGTGTGAGTATTAGACAATCTTTATGATTACAGCAGCAGTACTTATAACTGACTTCTCAAACATTGTGGAAAGTCATTCTCAAAGAACGAGCTGATGATCATCAGGCCATTAGAAACTATATGAGAGACACTGACATTTTGGTGAAACGCCTCTAGAATTAAACCATTTCCTAAAAACCAATTACCATTTCAGATCTTTTGTGACACCAGATAAAAGAAGATTTGAAAATTAGAGTCAGAGAAATGTGATCGGTAAGAAATCACGGCAGAGGTTTGACAGTTCAACATAATTAAACATAATCAAATGTCTTATAAGACTTTTTAATGAATAAAGGAGATCTGAAAATGAATTTAACCTGTTGCTAGTCCTTTATACTGATCTATACTTCGAACCAGTGTTTCATCCAGATTTTATAAAATTTCTTTATATATTTCTTTTTTGCATTCAATATTTTTTGCATATCACTACAACTCAAAACCCTACCCCTCCTCACCAGCAGAGGTCGCAATCTCCTGATCTAATTCTTCTTTTCTTCTTCAATTTTTGGTGTGTTCCCCAGTTTATACGCTTTTTTATTCGGTGTTGCGATGTCTTGCCAATCCTCCTGTATTGGTTTTCAATCATATTCCATTGAATAGGAACAAGATGAGATCTCTATACCAGACCACTCAAGATCTTCCTCTCCAAAGCATGTAAAGCAGATCTTCAAGGAGCTCACTTTGTGCACAGGGGCATTGTCATGCTGGAACCTGTTTGGGTTTCCAAGTTCATGTGAAACTGCAAAATGCTTAATTTTTTCAAAGCGTATCCAAAGACGTCCTGTACAATTAAGTGCCTCCAGCTTTGTGGTAACAGTTTGGAAAAGAACCACATGTAACAGGAATGATGACCCAATACTTTTGGAAATGTATTGTATCTAGGGTTTGGACTTGCACCCAATGTAAACATGTCCTTTTTGTGATTTTGTGATTAAATTATACCAAGCTGTTACTAATACACGAATTGTGCAGTGCTACACAATTGTGTCTGACATACTGCAGAAAATCTCGTATCTGACCTCGCACACCCACATGGAAGTAAAAATCTCCCACTCACGTCACAACATGTCTTGTTCCACATCTTTTGTCTGAACCACATATTCTGTTAACCTTTTTTTCAATGAATAATAAGTCTCCTATTCGAAGCTGTAATTGTATCTATTTAGAACACATTATCCATTCAATCTGTTCAATAATGTATTCAGCCAGCTGGGTAGAAAAATGCTTTGTTTCTTGAGACTTCCTGTGCACTCCAGAGGCTTTAAGTGGCCAAAAATAACAACCTGTGTACCAGTGGATAACTGTTTTTGCCGAAACCGCTACAAAGGCCCAAAAGAAACAGGCATCTGACGTAAGCCATCCATTGCTACCAAGAAATCTCTAAATCAATCAGACTGTCCTTCCCTTATCTCATGACAGTAATTCGCAATAGCCTCATCCTTAACATTGTTTCAGTGTACACTTAGGTCTGTATAACATCACTCTTCTTCACCTGTATGCTGTAATGCTTTATAATCCCACTTTCCAGTGGCAGCCAGAAGAGTCAATTCTGAGTCTGGTTCCACTCAGTTTTTCTCCCTCAAGCTGTCTCAGGGAGTTTTCTCCTAACGCTGTAAATGCTATCTTAATTCTATCATTATATTATAATACAATTACAATACATTTATCTTGAGTACAACCTGTTTTTAGGTTGTAGCCAAACTTCTTTTTCTTTCGGCTTCTCCCATTAAAGGTCACCACAGCGGATCATCTGTCTCCATACCCCGCTGTCCTCTACATCTGCCTCTTTTACCCCAACTCCCTGCATGTCTTCCCTCACCACATCCATAACCCTCTTCCTTGGCCTTCCTCTTTTCCTCTTTCCAGGTGGCTCCATCCTCAGCATTCTTCTACCAATATACCCCGTGTCCCTCCTCTGCACATGTCCAAACCATCTCAATCTCGCCTCCCTGACCTTGTCTCCAAAACATCTTACATGCTCTGTCCCTCTGATAAACTCATTCTAGGTTGTAGCTAAACAAGGTTTTGAAATTGAATACTGTATGCATGTACATGGCCTGGGTATAAAATTCTAAAAACCAAACTAGATCCATTCTTGAATCGATTACTAAATGAGGCTGTTAGTCATTATTGATGATGCCATTGCAGGTAAACAACACAAGCTAAATACAAAATACACCTGAAAGTCTTCCACCGTTGTTGTGAAATTTTTTTGAATTAACCTTATCTAGAGTGTGTTTTAATCCAACTAATATCCATCTAATAAATTGACCTAATAATTAGTATAGAACCTATTAGATACAATAGAAGCAGCTTGATTAAAACCTATTTTAGCTTATGTGTTTTAATCAGTCTCATGTAGTCTATGTACTCTAAGTATAATTCACAATAGCGATCAGATATTAAAAAATAGAGTAGAGTAGAGTCTGACTGGTGTTATGAGTGCGTTGGATAGACAAGAAAGAACAACATACAAGGCTTAAGCATGTTTATTGTGCAGAGAAGAGGTGAGATTTACGATGCTGTTAGTGAAGAATGCTCCTAAGAGATGTCCCAGGATGTCTGTAAGTTGGAGCTGAATAAAAGAAAAAAAAAGAGATCACAATAACTAAAAACATACAACTAATATGTGCATGTAACAAAAGTATTAAGCTTACAATCATTATAGTTGTGAAGCTTAACACAGTATGCAACAGTCAGTTCAGATAATGAAGTATGACTTAGACACTAACATAACCACATAGAATAATGTAGTTAAACATATACAAATAGACAATTTAATATAGTAAAATAATGTAGCTTGATTTAATAAAAATGGAATAGCAAATAGCATTATAAAAGCAGAACACTTACACTTAGTAGATGTAGGGAAGAACGCATAAAAACCTGAGAGCAGGAGGAAGCGGTGCCTGGCTGTACCAGAGGGGGTGAAAGTTGTATACACATTCTTTTCTTAAGTGACATAGAGAAACGGCGGTGAATAAGGGTAATGGGGGAACAGGAAAACCGAAATATGGAATCACAGGAAGGGGACTTTGCTAGGATGAAGAAAATAGGAAAAAAAAGTAAAGGTGTCATGTAACACCAGGGTATAAGAATGAGTGTGTGCAAAGTGTGTGTGCGCTTGATCATTTTGATGTGATGAAGTGACCACCTTCTATGGGCTCATCAGAAAGTGTCTGGAATAAAGACGTTTTTGCTCTTTCTTATCCAAGACTGAAGATCTTTCATTGGCTTTTGAGGTCCATTTCATTTAATTTTATTAGGTTAAGAGTGCGACATTGGGAGTTAACTAAAACAAAGAATCCACCCGTGATGTGTCTGCTCAGAGACGGGTTCTGAGTTCCGACACCGTCTTGACACACACTTTAAGCTGCTGAATCCAGCGTAACATGCCTGCTGTGTATCAGCCTTTGCCTGTCCGTATCGCCGAGTCCTTGGATTATCTTTTCTGTAAACCGCACACAACATGGATTCCAATTCTCTTTATCTCCTTCCTTCTCCTTCTCCCTTTCCTTCTCTCTCTCTCTCTCTTTTTACTCTCTCTCTCTCTCATTCCGAGTCTTAAGGGTTATGTAGTGGATTTTTCCAATGTAGGAAGCTGCAAAAATATTCCACAATATATAAAGAGCTTCATATTTCCAGCACTAAATTTTCTAATTTTGGATTTGACACGTTTCCAAATTTCCACCATAAATTGCTGTGATTGTGGTATAATGATATTATTACAAGGTCATGATGATTTCTCAATATTTAACAGACCCCAGATGTCAAATCTCACTTAGTTTGTTTAATCAGGTTTAATTTAGCAGATACAATTAACCCATTAAGGATCAGGCATTTTTCCCATTTCTGTTTGAGCGCTGTTATCCAGCCCTGAGCCGAGGGATTTTTGCTTATTTAATAAACAGGATTGTCACACAAGCGTATTTCCTTTCAGTGTTTATTATCAATGTTTATTATTAGCCAAATCTGAGAGGCTTCGTAAGAACTTCTTCCCACAAGTTATCAGACTTGCACCAGCATGCCCATCTCACTTATCCCATAAGTCTCTTATGCTCAGTTTTCTTTTCCAATCATACACGTCATTCTGCGTTTCCACACAGCACTTACTGTTTTAAGTTTTGTTTTTGTCATACCCCATTACAATCAATACAATTTGCACTTCATTTTGGCACATTTAAATATATTTGCACTATTTTTAACTACTACTTCAACATTATCTATGATATATTCTATCATATTTTCTCTTATTTCATCATATTTCTCAGATTATCTCTTTTTATATATTTATATATAAAAAGTGACAAATAAAATCTTGAATTTTGAATCTGAATTACCGTGCATCCTTAATTGCATTTTAACACAAAGTTACTTCTTAAACATATTTTTTTATACTGTTGATACTCTTAATATTTTATCTGGTGAATTTATATTAAGAATTAAGACACATTTATTGAAATTTTCAAAGCCCTTCTGTAAGTCTTGTTGTCTGCTAAATGTTTAAAATGGAAATACACAAAGAAAATATCCGTAGACACTTTTTTAAACATCCCATTCCACATTTAGTGCCCTTTTGCTGTTATAATAACCTCCACTTTTCTGGGAAAATGTTCCACTGGATTTGTTTGTAAAGACTTGTGCTCATTTAGCCACAGGGGTGTCAGTAAAGTCAAGTACTGATGTAGACTGGGGGACACCCAAGATCTTTTACTCCATCCTATGTAAAACATATATTCATGGAGCTCACTTGTGCACATGGGCATTGTCATGCTGAAACAGATTTGGGTCTCCAAGTAAGTTCAACCTACAAAGACATCCTATATACTTGTGTGCCTCCAATTTTGTGGTAACATTCTGGGAAAAAACACAAATAGGTGAAAAAGTCAGGTGTATCAATACGTTCAAGTTTATGGGTCACAATTATGTATCTGAAAACTACCACTATCTATTGCTGTCTGATATCCACACAAAATGCATGACACTTATCAATTCATTTATACAAAGTGTTGTGTTGGTTTGATTTTGGACCATCCTGTGAAATTGGCTACTGGTTATGTCAGTGCTCTAATCCAATGTCCAGAGGAAGTCCAGAAGTATTTAGATTAGTCTTACTTCTTTACTAGTCTTCACCTCTAAAACTAGAGTCATACTACACACTACAATATACTGTTTATTTTTTGCAGGTACTGCCATAAGTGAATTTTGATTCACTTCACTAAGATCCAACTCAATCCAACAGTCAAGGATGACTAAAACCTCAACCGTCGATCTAATATTGTCACACAGTAATCCGACTCTCCGGTTCTCTCAGGAGGCCTCCTTTAAAAGTATAGGTAGCTAAAGAGCAATGTGTGGAGCCTATTAGAGTTGTTGTTTTTTTGTGTGTGTTTTTTTTGTGGAATGATGGAAATCTCATAACGAGAGACGAGAGGGAGGTGTAAAGGAGGTCAGGAGGCGAGCAGTGGGAGTTGAGAGGTTCCGTGCAGCATTGACAGGGCTGACACGGGCTCATCAGACTCGCATTTTATACTCTATTTGTGCTGAAACACTTCAGTGATTTTGTAAATAGGCAATTATTTCCGAAAGCAGATAGTGCCAGGAATTTCTGCACCGACAGCTGCATTGACTTTTTTTTGTGTTGGACTGCAGTAATAAATGTATGTATCATGCCGTTCTGAGCCTTGTGTGTTTTTCTACATGGTAATAATCGGGGGTTCACAAGGGCCTCACCTGTAGCACAGGTTTAGGAGAATGTTAGCAGTATGAGAATGAGCCCAATATTTTGATCAACTTATTGCAGTGCATTTAGTGAGATGATAAATGTGGGTTTATTTCAGGGTTTTAAATGGTTTAAATGAAGGGTTGAAGCCATGTATTCATTATTTCACTATCAGCAGGGCTATCTCAAAATCCTTGCAGCACTCATTACTGCAGAAGAGAGTGATTTTAGAAACTCAAGGCTTGGAGAGATTAATACCACACAATCAGGGTGAAGATGCAACCTGTAATTTCCAATATACAGTTAAACAGTTAAAAAGCACAAAAAAAGCCCATGAATTGAACATTTCAACTAGTTAGGAAGAGTAGTCTTTTTAACTACGAGTTTCTTGCCCGATTATAAAGTGACATCAAATCAACATGGCCACACACATTGCAGATTCTCCCTTAAGCCATCAGACTCCTTAATATCCAGAAACTGGACTGAAACACACAAACACAACTGCACACACTCTCACAGTCTTTTTAGATCATAGAAACACAAGGCTTAGGGAGATTAATACCACACAATCAGGGTAAAAGTTTCGCTTGTCTTTCCAAACAGTTAAAAACCACTAAAAACACACATGTAAATAAGACATTTTACCTCCTTAACCTGGAGTCATCTTCTCAACTACATGTTTTTACCTGATTACAGAGTGACATTAAATTAATATGGCCACACACATTAGCAGATTCTATTCTTAAACCATCAATATCCATCCTTAATATCCAGAGACATATATTAGACAATATATTAGACTTTGAATTATAAGATTGTGAGTTTATATACAAGTTCCACCAAACTGCCACTTCTGGGGCCCCTGAGCAAGGTCTTTAACCCCTTAGCTGCTCAGTTGTATGAATCAGACAAATGTATATAGGGATCTACCAAATGCCATAAATGTACATGAAAGCACACATTTATTTTTAACCCGATGCAAAATACACTAAAATACACTGAACCCACACGTCATGTTCACATATAAAGTATGAATTGTGCCATGTTCTACTGTACTTCTTGTGAAAATATTGTACTGCATTGTTTGCACATGTGCACTTTGTACAGTCTGGTGTGTGGGTCTGTTTAGTCATAGTCAGTTCAATGTTGTTTCATGTAACTCTTCAGGCGCTGGAGAAACATTGATTAATTTCACTGTACCAGCTGTTTACGGATGAAATTTCAATAAAAGACATATGACATCAATTAGCTTGACTTGACTTCAGTGTTGGCTTTAAACCAGTTCAAATACAGACATAGTTTCTGGTTAGGTTCTTTATACTGACTATAATTACTGCTGTTAGAAAATTGTAAACCGATCAGGCATAACTTTATATGCCTAATATTGTGTTCTTCAACCTTTTGCTGCCAAAACAGTCCTGACCCGGTGAGCATTAACAATATTAAACGGATCAGCCTTCACTCCCCCTGTGCATCAATGAGCCTTGGCTGCCCACGACCCTGTCACCGGTTCACCACTTTTTTTATTTTTGAACCACTTTTGATAGATTTGCAAGTGTAAATGTGTGATTAATTAAGCCTTTTAGAAGATTCACATGTCCAGACAGAGCAAAAAAAAATATTAAAAGAGGTGAATCAGAATCAGAACCCGGTTTATTGGCCAAGTGTGTTGACACACACAAGGAATTTTGGGTCCAGCTGTTAGTGACTCTCAAAGAACATACATAAATAAAACTATACATTCAGCTTGGACTATACCGGACTAAACAGACAAGAAAAGACAAAAACAGACTATACAAGACAAAACAGACAATGTGAGACAATATAGAGAGTATGAGTATTAAATAGAGATACAGGTTATATGACAGGTCAATAATTTACATAAAGTGTGAGAGTGCATGGTAGTGCAAATGACAGTATTGTGCCTCAGGTACAATAAAGAGTTACTTTAGAATGTACAATATATAGCAGCCATAGTGTGTGTAACATATACGGATAATGTGATGACTGAAAGTTCTGATAGTGCGGTACTTATAAATATGATATGAAGCAGGATATACATTTATAGTAAGTTGGTAATAAGTTTGATTTCCTGGGGGAAAGAAAAGTTTCGCTTTCACTTCGTTTTTGCTTTTACTTTGCATATGAAACGTGCTGAGCTTTGACATGGCCTTATTTCAAGTCTGTGTGTATCTATGTGTGTCCATCCCTAACTCCATAATGTTTGTTGACTCATTTCACTTTGAAGAGCTTTATCGTGGTTTTTCACTCGCCATACTTTTATAACCCGAATATGTTGTAGGTAGAGTGCATCGAATCCCCACAGCACACCTGTTCACCTGCAGCGGTATCACACTGTGCTCACGCACGCACTGCCAAAAAGATTAGGCTTTTGGATGGATTTTGCCATCAGGTGTCCTGAGAGCTGCATCGGAATCAAATAAACATTTTGTATGGCATCAATCCAGTGATACACATGCAGGCAGAGCTTAGTCATAAGGAGAAAGTTTTCTTGCACTGATATAAATAAATTGATACAACCAGCAAAAAAAAAAAAATTTATTCTAAATAGTCAGAAGCTGGTAAAAAGAAATTTAAATAACACCACCTCTGACAGTATTGAGGGCTGCAAGGATTGTACTATACATTCGATTCAATACATTATGGTCCCCATAGCAACAGCGATCTAGTCACATGGACTAGCAGATGCACGGAATAGTCTAAATAGCAGAAATCTATTTCTCAGTAACATAACAAGTTGCAATTTTTAAGTATTAACTTCACAAGAGGACCATTAATGGCGGATAAATACAAAATAAAAAAAATTTATTCAGTTAAAATTGCAAACATTGACAAATAGCTGTCATATAAGAGAAAAAGGAGCACCTACAGCTCTGCCCTGGTGTTTTATATCATACTTAATGCAAATTCCTTGTTTTTAATTTATGCAGAAACTATTTTGCATTCATTCTCACATTTCCGTTTAATGCAAATAAATACAAATTAATAAATAAAGCTACCATATGGTATACTGTATAACTTGTCTGCTCAGTGCAAACGGTGTTGAAACTTGAAGCCTTTAAAAGCTAGTGTACTGTTTGTATTTCTCCCCGGGGGCCATAAATGTCAGCCAGTTTGCATTGTATTGTCAGTTCATAACCGCATGTAAATGAGGAGAGGCCCCGGATAGCGGATGTTCACTGGAGCGCGACGCTCTCACTCGAGTCTCGTTCGGTAATGTGCGCAGGGAAATGCTGGAACCCGGCTGTAGAAGCAGCGCTCACACAGACTTACTAGGCTAGAAATGTGTTCCCACTTTTTCTTAACGCTGACCAGCAATCTGATTAACGTGACATGCACAGAAAAGGAATTCTAGCAAGGCAATGGCTGTTTAGAGCTACTTTAATGTAAAAGGTAAACCGTGTTAGATGCAGTTTACCGTTCTTGTACTTGAGTAAATGTACAAATGCACTGGTTTAATGAGAATCCAGTCAAAGTAAAAGGTTTAATGTTTTTACGAGTTGTAATCAAAAGTATCTCAAAGAACAGCATTTTATGGACAAAAGTTCATGGACATTCAAAGATTCATATGTATCATCCCAGTCCACATTTATTTGCTGTTATAATAACCTCCACTTCCTTTTCTGGGAAGATGTTCCACCAGATTTTGGAGTGTGCTTATGGAGATTTGTGGAGCCACAACAAGGGTGTTAGTAGTCAGGTACTATGTAGGGTAAGGAGGCCTGGGGTGCAGTCAGCTTTCCAATTCATCTCATTTTGAAATGTTCAATGGGGTTGGGGTCAGAGCTCTGCAGCAGCCCACACAACTTATGTAAAGCATATCTTCATAAAACTGGCTTTGTGCACAGGTGCATTGTCATGCTAGAACAGGTTTGTGTCTCCTAGTCCAAGTAAAGGGAAAACTAAAAACTAATGCATCCAGAGACACCTTATATAATTGTATGCCTCCAGATTTGTAGTAAAGGTTTAGTGAAGGACCACATATGGCTTTCAAAGTCATGTTTTTCCAATACTTTTGTCTTTATATTGTACATTTTTTACCATGTGTAACTATATTTTATAAGCTTTTATTCGTCAACTCTTTTCAAGTAGAGAAAATTATATTGTTACACATAGGAGAATCCTTATACCACACTCTCACCATGATCATAGGTTTCTGTTTGTGATCCTGTGATAGATTCTCATTAAAGTTTCTTTCAGCTTCTCCCATTAGGGGGTCGCCACAGCAAATCATCTGCATGCTTTATTTGGCACATGTTTTTACGCTGGATGCCCTTCCTAAAGCAACCCTCCCCATTTATCCTTGCTTGGGGCCGGCACTAAGAGTGGCTGGGGTTGGTTCCCTGACCGGGAAACTAACAGCGGCACATCCTAACCGCTAGACCACCAGGGGACCCTCAACAGATTCTCATTAACATAATTAATTAAAAGCCACGAGTTTCCAAAATTTTGTGGAGTTATAAAATAAAATATTACGCATCAAAATGTAATGAATCGAAGGTTGCCTAAAATAAAATGATGCTGATGAAGTAAAGATACTTGAGAAAGTAAAATACTTTGCCTAAGTGCACCACTAGTGATAACAGAACAAACTTTTTTCCACCGCGTTATATAAACACAAAAATGTAATTGAAATAAAACAAATGTTGTGGTACAATAGGAAAAAATTAAATACTTCAAAATTTTACATCACGCTCTAATACCACGTCCTATCGTGATCTATTCCTTACCTATAACTCTTATTTGAATTAAATTGTATACGTTGAATTATGGGAAACTTCATTTATACCACAGCAACGCTTTGTATGGACGCTGCATCTCATGCCGCATCAATCTGATGTTCCTTGTGTTGTAATTCTTTAAATCGTCACATTAGATATGTCTTTATAAAGAGTCGAATGTGTCTGGCTTTGTTATTTTTTTTACTCGATCTCTCGAGAGTGGGCTGTTTATTTATTATTCATAAGCTTGGAGATGGCAGATTCTCCAGTGTGTTTATTTATGTGAAATGACTTATGTGATGTCTTGTTGTCCCCTCAGAGCTTTTGGGGCGTAGCCAGAATATGGCCTGGGGGTTATAGAAGAGGATGTGCAAGCAATGAATAAGCGGCTGATTGTAATGCATTGCAACACACACACACAAACATTATGGATTGCTGTGGAGGAGAGGATGAAAGGAAGTTTTCGTGCACATACACATTGAAAAAGTGTCATTATATTGAAAGAGTAGCTTTAGATATCCAGGGCCAGAATGCTACAGGGCAGATCGCTGAACTGCACATGAGCCGGTACTTATGAGAAGTGGGTAGGTATTTTATCCTGTAATTTCCTCTGAATATCCGGGTGTAAGTATAGCTTGTGTGGGTCTGAGTGGACAAAAAAGGTTCTATCTAGTCGCCGGGTTGTTGTTGTTTTTTGGCTTGTTATACGCCGCTATCAGTGTCATCGCTAATGCCATTTGAACGATAGCACGGAAGCAGCGTGAGATTAAATACTTTACGCCGATCTGCATGTAGTCAATGGAAAATTAAACACCAAACCGCAGCAGCGCTCAGCCAGATCTTTGTTTTTGGCGCCAAATTGAAAATCGTTAGTGAGTCACAGGTTGTTGGGAGTCGGCGACACTCGTAATCATGGCACTAATAAAACTAATGATGCCCTCCGCTGTTATTACCACGTTCATCATAACAATTATCATACAAAAATAAGAACGGGGCCGATGCTTGGCTCAGTTAGGAGACATTCGAAATCAGGAGTTGATTAAATGTAATTCAGAGACAAGCTGAGTGGAACCCAAGCCTTGTTTACGAGGCACAAATCTGTTCATCTATTTGTGCCAGTGGGAAATGCAGTCAGGCGCTCATGCGGTGAGAAGGTGGGCAGCTCTGAAACGTCACGCAGATGCCAGAAAGCCCTGGAACAATGCAGCTGTGTCTGCGATGGCGAGTGCCCCCCTGGAGAGTTTCTCGCTGTGGAGTCTGTCTCAAAATAATCTGCTCGCATCAGAGTCGCTTCGGAGCGTCCTGGAGGAAAAAAGGATGGGTAGAGAGGAGCCAGTGGGCAGGCAGACAATCAGATTTAGAGGAAACACACACACACACAAGCACACATTTGTAATGTATGAAATCCATTCGCACACGGTATAAAGGAAACGCATTTCTCTCAGCAGTGCTCGAAACACAGGCCTTTTCCCAGCAGGAGGACATTTGACCAAAATGACCTGAGCGTTCAGCATGCACTGATCACTGCTGAATGTAAAGTGCTGCCTTGCAGACAGACTGCAGTGTTTTAAAAATGATCGTAGAGGTTGTATTAGATGACCTTGTTAGAGAGAGGTTCTAGCACATTTGGCACTGGTTATTACACACACAAGTAGTATTGAGACATCTGGAGATCTTTTTACAACATGCTTCACCAAATAACATCGAATGCATCATGTATATTAATATTTCTTAAATAAACCAAATGCAAAAGCCACCTGCATTAACCAATTTTTTTACATCATCAGTAAGTAAAAAGGACTGCAGAATAACAAACAAACACCACCATTCAGCATTCAGTAACTTATCAATATATACTAACATGCTATGCGCTCTAATTATTGTACATCAATTATAATTACGAATATAATTATATGTCAAAAGTTTGGAGACGCCTAGTCTTATATCATTTTTGAAAGACACATGCACGTTCCTTTTGTTAATTCTTACCCAACAAGGTAATGGAGATTTACTTTGACAAAACAAATATATAAATATACAGATGTTTAACTTTAATTTTATTCACTAAATCCTCCTTTAGCACGTATAACAGAGTTCCCCTTCGGGATCTCGAGCTTTACACACCGTCAGCATTCAGACAGTTTGTTTCTCCACACATTCAGCTAAAATTCTTTGCCATGCCTCTTGTAAAAATTGTCAAAGGGTTTCTTCACTAGTTTGAGATCTCATGCTAACCTTGTGATCCAGTTCATCCAGAACAGTTCAATAGGATTTAGGTGCAGTTTCTCGGTCGGTCATGCTATGATAGATTACACTCCATCCGACTGTTTACTCTCTTAATAACGCTTAAAGAGTTTGGGTGTATGCTTTGGGTCATTGTCTTGTTGTATAATGAAGTTTGCTCCAATTAGCTGCAGTCCTTTCACATAGAATAAATTTCCAATCACCCACATGACAAAACAATGTTTGGCTGCAGGTGTGAGGCAGCCTGCTAACATCTTCTGTCCTGTTCTTTCTCTTAGAGCCAGAAATGTCGAATTTCGATTTAATTGGGATTCTTTTTTGAAGACTTTCACTGTCCAGTTATATTGTGTTTTTACTCTATCTATCTATCTATCTATCTATCTATCTATCTATCTATCTATCTATCTATCTA